>CAIGRS010299044.1:0-12783 GCA_903798395.1 Fraxinus floribunda
ATCGGTTATATATATACATTAAAAGTGTTTATATCCAAAGTTGATTGGACCTATGACATAACACTTACATATACATTACTACAAATTTGAATGAATCATGGGGAAGCCATTGCTGGTCTTTTTATGAAGCTATGGCTTGTAGACTGAGTTGACCTCGTCTAGATTCCAGTCGTGTCAGTAGCTTTCACGTTATGGTTTGTCTCTCTTGATACAAGTATGAAAAACTTTGTCCACCACGTGAACCATGGAGTATGCAACAGGGAATATAAGAATCACATTGAGGAGACACTTCATTGGTATTTCGCTTTCAATAATTTCGCATCTCTAATTGGTGGTTGAAGACGAAGTTGAAAAGAAAGGCGACGTGCAGGTTTAGCATACTGCGACCAATCTTGTCTAGATTCGTTTTCGATGTGTATTGCCTGATTTCGAGTTGAACATCTGACACGTGGATTATACTGAGTTTTGCGAAGTTACAAAAATATTTCGGTTCCATAGCCGGTCACCCATGGTACCAGTTCAAGTGCAGAGAAATAATTGGGTCTGATAAGTTCTCGATTTCGGTTCATAATTTTTTTGAAACCGAACCGAAACATCTTGTTCAGATTCAATTCCAGCTCAAGAGGTTCAATTTCAATTAAACTGCCCATCTTTCTTTTAACCGACTAGAATCTTCTAGAAGAAGACTGGACAACCAGGTCAAGACATAATTACCTTATTCTAGGTTAGTTTGGGTTCCTCGAGTGCACCAATAGAAAACCCGAGGAAGTTATCAAGAATAAGTTGAATTAGTTAAGAGTTGGCAAGGATGGAAATGATGTTTTAACTTTAAATCGACGTATCTTTGAGAAACTAACAATATCCTACGAGTATATACAACACAAGTCGACTTGGTGATCAGAATCAAATCAGTAATTAAGTGACGTCTTTGTGGATACAATCCAGTGAAGAGAACAAGAATCACCATAAAACTGAGGATATCACTTCGGTCCCACGGACCTAACGTTAACTTGGATCGATGACAAGTTTCCGACGTTATTGTAAATTATTAAAGCTGAAGAAGTAATAAATTCATTAATGTCCAATTGTCTATCAGACTCGATTGTCACAGTCAAATTGACAACTATTTCTTGTAGACAATCAGACGAGAAGAGAGAAGAAGAATAACCAAACAACCCATCGTATCAGCCAACGACAAAGTTACAAAAAAACAAACATATGACTTCGATCCCACGTAACTTAACTTGGACCTATGAACACGCTTCAGACATTATCAAAAGTTATTGAGGGTGAATTAAATTCCATTAATGTCCCTTTGTACACCACACTTGATTGTCTGAGTCCAAACGGCAACTAACTGACATCTTCTTGCAAACAATCCTGGTAGGGGAAGAAACAGAATTACCAAGAACGGAGCATATCACTCCGGTCCCACTTGATGTTAACTTGGACCCATCAAGCATCAGTACCATAAATTATTGAAGCCGAGAAATAAATTCTATTGTCCGTTGGTATCAATAGATCTCCAGACTCTTTGGAGAGTCACTTTCTCTGGAATCGTTGAAGGGGGAAAATAAATGGACTGTCCAGTCCTTCCACTTGCAATCCCATAAATACAGTGTATTGCGGTCCTGCTTGCCAACCCATCTTGAAAGTTCAGTTGCCCTCTTAATGCATAGAAAAGAATCTAGCACCCGTTTGATTGGATTAAAATCGAATTTTTCGTAGCCCCTGTTTGGTGGAACTCATAAAATATATAATTGAAATTAATTATTGATTTAGATTTAGATTAAAATTTGGATTTTAATCCGTAACAAATAAGAGCCTCATAAATGACCCCCAAGAAAAAAGAAAAAAGAAAAAGAGATTTGATGCACCTATTAGAATCTGAAAAAGAATTAGGATCTATTTGATTGCAAGGATGGAAAATGAGTGAAAAGAAAATGTTTTACAGGGAAAAGATTTTCCTAGAAAATGTTTTACTGAGAATTGTAATTAAATGTATTTGATTGGTATAATTTCCCACCCGAAAAATTTTCAAAATTTTGGATTTTTTTTGTTCACGTTTGACTTTATTTTACATGGATATTGTCCATTAAAATGATTTTATTTTATTTTTTTATTTTTTTTTATGAAATTTGTTAACATTGCCAAAAAGTAAAAAATAAAAATAAAATTTGCTCGAAAACTATTTTTTCACCAAATTTTAATCAATATTTAGTGTTCGTTTGATATAAAAATTGTCCATTAAAATAATTTTTATTTATTTTTATTTTTTTACAATTGGTTATAAAATTTGTTATCATTGTCAAGACAGTACAAAATGTTTTGTAGAAGGTTTTTCGCTAGACTCAACATCTACAAGACTACAACCACACTTTAAGCATACGCAACTAAATCAGTTTTCCCGTTTATATGTGGAGGCCTAATATTTCTTCTGGGTATGTCTCTAACAATTGAATATAATGACACAACTGCTGGTGGTGTCAAAGAAGCATTATCCATAACCTCTAAACTCGACTGAGATGTATTCTTCAACAAGAAACCCAAACCAAACTCAAATAGTACTGTACCAAATTAAATATACACTTAAGTACTAAACCTTTGTTGATTGATCTTCAAAGATTCTGCATAACCTTACAAGACATACAATTGAAAACTTCACTGCCTTCAACACAACACGAGTACCTTTACGAACCTTCAGAACTTTACCTTCACCAGTGAACTTGTACCCTTTTGAATTAAGAGTACTCAAAGGGATAATATTTCTCTTCCAATTCGGAGCTTGTCTCACCTTATCAAGTGTTCTAATCGTCCCATCCAACATTTTATGTGTGACCCTTTTAATACCAGCTACCTTATATGGTGCTTTGTTTCCCATAATTATAACACCTTTCAAAACTTCTTCATATGTTGAAAACGTATCCCGATTGGAACACATATGAAAAATGCAAGTTGTATCAAGAATCCAATCCTTGTTAGGTTTGGAATCACTATAAAAAATAATCAAAAGTTCTTTGCAATGTGTCACTTCTTCTTGCATGAGTTACAAACTTTGCTACTGAAGTTAGATTTTGAATTGCCTTCATCTTGTTCGTCGAAAATAATGTATCATAAATTTCATCAACAATGAGAATATCACAATTATATAAATTGTGTCTCTAAAGTCTAAACGACGTGTGAAGTAGACAATGACCACAATAAAATTAACCTTGAATCTTCTTTATCATACTCAATCTCCGAGATTTTCAAATCAGCGACGATTTATTTAAAAACAGCAAGTTGATTTTATAAGGATGTATCTAAGTGAGAATACAATTGCTGATTCAAGCGCAATTTGCTAGTTATACTCTTAGTCATGCATAACCAACTTCAACCATAATGCAATTGAGGTTTTCTCCTTCCTTCAAAATGTCCTTCCTTCAAAATGTCCTGAAGAATGTAATTCAAAAGATGAAGATGAATTTGAGAAATGGCCTTTCGATTCTTATGTTATTTCTCCTCCAACTACCAATTTGGGGGCATCTTATCAAATCTTTACAAGACATCATCCAAATCCATTTTAACGAGTACTGCTCTCATCTTCACCTACCCAACAAGAATCAAATGTTGGATTAAAAAGTGAAATATCATACTTAATGGTTGCCATGCCAAGAACAAAAAAACCTTGAACAAATCAAACCTTAAACTCTAATACCGCTTATTAGGAATAGAAGAAACGAGATTATATGGCACAATATCAAATAATTGATCACAAATGCACATCATGAACAAGATAATTGGCATAGGAAAGAAGATTTCACTAAAACATGGAGAAAACATATCATGAATATTGTGTTTCTAACTATAAAGAAGAGCCAACTATATATAGTGGTAAACGTCAAACCCTAATAATAGCTTTATAGTGAAAATAACATAAAAAATTGAGTGGAATAAAGAAAACAATTTTGGGCTGGACAAGCGCGGCGCTTGAGCGCTGGCTTGTGGTAAGCGAGTGGCAGGTGTGCCGCTCGAGCGATAGATGGGTGGTAGTTCTCTGCTAAAAATTCTGTTCGATCGATCGAGCGATAAGCTAGTAGCAATGTGGCGTCTTTTTCTCACCGGTCCATATTTTGATCTCTTCAAAGTCCAATCCAACAAATCCACAAATACCGAACCGAATTTTTGTCAAACTTTAACGGGACCAAAAATTTGGCACAATACTCTCTACATACCCAAAAAAGTTGTCGCAGCTTTTGCTCTGATGAACTGGATACTCCTATTAGTTTTCTTGAAATCAAAATATTTGTAATAATGAAACCATTGTTGAACATTTGTAGTTCGGTACTAATATCCATATCCAGTACTAAAATTTGAGTTCCTTCTTTGAAATTTTGAAAGAATCCCATCCAAAAAGTGCTGGCTTTTACAGTACTTGTAATTTTGTTTCAAGATCTACAGAGAATGAGTTGAATGAAGATTGTAAGCCGTTGGAGAAACTTGGAAACGTTCAATGGTTGAATCGATGAAAAACAAATCACAGATATTTAATTACAATAGTGCTTGTTTTATATTTTAAAATCTTGCACATCACAGATTTTTAAGTTGAACTACATGTTTGAAACCTAGAAATGCTGAGAGAGAATTCACATTTACAGACATTAATATTTGACCATGTGTAGATCAGATTCATTTTTCATTAAAATTTTACACCTACACAAATTTCATAAATGAATAGTATCATGATCCGCATTTTAACTAAAATTTCAGATATTAAAAAAGATATATTTATTTACTTAAATTTAATATTCGGCAAAAGAAAGGTATAAACT
Organism: Fraxinus floribunda; assembly: GCA_903798395.1. Classification (NCBI taxonomy): domain Eukaryota; kingdom Viridiplantae; phylum Streptophyta; class Magnoliopsida; order Lamiales; family Oleaceae; genus Fraxinus; species Fraxinus floribunda. The sequence continues at coordinate 4,812 of CAIGRS010299044.1, forward strand.
ATGGTCCTCCACAATGACTGGATACCCACAACTTTGAACACAATAGGCTATTCTTAAAATAATTTTTTCTTAATTTATCTAGCTAATGAAGTGGGACAATTTCAATATATTTTGACCAATCAGCAAATAGGATATACAAGAGAATCACTTTCGATGGGGAGAGACAAAGAGAGCCGCAAGTTCATATTTGGTGTAGGTGTTTATTGTGAAAAGGAATTTCTTCTCTCATTTAAATGGAAACAGAAATAAGTGGCTTTCACACTTTCTTTTCATAGATATTCTGAAAGGGCACTAAACAAAACCTAGGTTTTGGACCCTATCTACGAATCTTGATTGCTATTGCTGATGCCAATGCCCTTAGTTTCACGCAACAGTTTTAGCACCAACGTGTATGGAGTAACATGTTCTAGTTTTATCCACCAACTTACGAGGTTTTGTGGCTTTGCACATGGACAATACTCTAATATTTGTAGTAAGAAAGTAAAACTGAAATTAATTTTGGGAAGACAGTTCTTGTTTTTCTGTATTGGTTGGTCGCACAAGTGGACGAAGAGTTGTCAACTGGGGTGTGCGTTGACTAATTTTGAGGTAGCCTGATGGTGATGCATGTACAAAACCATCTTGAAGTAGTTCGACATGCGCATGTATTTTAAGGGTTGATTCTTTTCTTGATACATAGAGCTGTTAAAACATTTGGCCCCTTTTTCAATGCAAATACTTGTTCAAAAGTGTGTTGTGTTTTAAATAGGCTTGTATTCCGTGCAATACAGGAACGAAAGAATACAGGAAAGAGAGAAACATGTGGGGTCCACTTTTTTAAATAATATTTAAATCGGGTGGGACCGACATTCATGCAAGTCTTATGTAAGACCTATGGCATCAAAATTCTGTATATTCAGCAAAATTCATAGGGTTATTTGACATGGTCTAAGTTGACAATGAGGACTACTATACAGCATGGCTCAAGTGTTAGGGTGGATCGGCCCATAGTATGATCTGGCCACTCGAGTCAAGACAGTGTTACTCGTTTTGACACCCTCAAGTGGAGTTAGAGGTTGTTTCACTTTAGTGGGGTTTTTTGAGGGTCTACTGCAGCATGGCAGAAATTCACAAATTGAAAACAATTTTAGTTGTTTATTCTTCCAAAAATACAAATACATGCGTCCATTGAATTATATTCAAGAAATTTCTAGAAAAATTATATGCTAGGTCCTCGTTCTAGCATAAATTTTACTCGTTCAGGCTTTAAAATTAAGTAATAAATTGGACGAATTCCATTTCCGTTTTACTTTTGTTTTGAAAATCAAATAGTGCTCATATAATCATATTATTGAAATATCACTGCGGACAAGTCGCGCAATGAAAAATGGTGTACAATCAGCTTAATTGTGAACAACCGGGCAAGCAGTAGCTGAAGAAGCTAAATTTGACTTCTCTCATCTGCGTTCTTGAAGTACCATACAAATTGACTGCATTGTTATGTAAAAACAAAAAAGAATTGCCAAGCAAAGAGCCGTCTATGACTTTTGAGATGTTGGCTTTTCATATATCTCTACGTACTTCTTATAAATAATTTTCTTCAAGATTCGAAAAAAAAATAAATCAACATCTATTGTTAATGTTTGTCCAAACCCTTGTCTCAATGATACAGTGTGAGCTATGCTTTTGATTTGGACAATTTGATATAATTGAATTTATGTATTTACCAAAATATGTAAATAGAATTCTGTTTTACAAGAAATTTCAATCTTAATGACAAAAACTTTCGTATTGAAAAGTCTCTTAACTATCGTGTTTCCACGAAACGACAAAATAATAATTAAACAATGACTTTTTGCGATATTATTGAATAAAAAAATGATATTTTTTTTTTTGTAAAATCATGTCAAATCTTTGGTACTTGATATTATTATACACTTATTTAGGATCTCGAATTTATATAATTATAAAATTTGGAAGCTAGATTTCTATTGATTTTATTTCTATTGTGTTTGTTTTAGGTGATTACGAATTTTGACTAGAGACGAGAAAATGGCTTGAGGTCAAGAGAGGTTGAGATAATGGATAAGATGGAACAAGAAATAAGGAGAAATAAGAGAATGTTCAGTTCAAAGAAGAGACAATTCGGTTCAGGGACTTGGATTTCAAGAAAAAAGCCAAGGCGTCCAAGTTCTACCTGATACGTGCCTGTGCCAACTTTTTATGTCCCAGCTCATAATCTTGATAATAACATGTCTTTTTCGACTTTTTTAGTTTTTATTTCAATTTAAGGGTATTTGGACAAATTTTGGATAGTCTTGAATGCTGATGAGTGTAGTTTTACACTCATCGGGCCATCAAAAGTGGACATGGAGTACTTTTATAGTTTTGATACTTTGTCTAATGATTGTTTAAAATAAAAACGGATGTTGGACAGTGGATGAGAAACAGAACAAGAACTGAATGATACAGAGTAAATGGGAACAAATTATAAAAGACGGGGATTGGATTGTAATGTTTGAAAGATGGAAGACCCTCAATGCAAATACGAAGAGACTCAAGATGAGTGAAAAATGAAATTCGTAGACTAACTTGTATGGGGAGGAAAGTTTTAACATTGTGTCGCAAGGTTAAACGACGTGATTGCAAGAAGGCAAAACGAATCACCAAAATTTATAAAACCTTAACCATGCAATTGCAGCTAATACAACTGTTAGATTTTGTGACAAAAATTCTATATGATTTAAAAGTTTGTTATATGAAGGAAGCTTGTTTAATCTTGGTTTAGAAGTCCGGTTTGACTAGGAATCAAATTTCATGGTGTTTTGAGAGTTTGATTGAATTAAGGGCTTGGTGATGAAGTAAAATACTTTAGAACGGAAAAGAAAAAAAAATCATCAAGCCTGGCATTGCAGCAAGTGCCCCTGGTCGAAACAGAGGACTCGGAGCTGCGCACAGGGCGAGCGGCACTCGGGTTGGTTCGTGGCACCCCGGTAACGTGTTTTCTGCGATTTTTCCATTTTTATAAGGATTTTGAGACTTCTTCTCCGTCTTAGACACTACCTCATCTACAACTTCAAGATTTGATTTTTATAAATACTTCACAATGTATAAGCACTTCATAAGGGTGAAAAGGCAAGACTCAAGAAAGATTATAACAATTAGATCATTGTTGTTTGCATTAGAAACAAGATAAAATTATTTAGATTAGATTGAGAGGATCAAAAGTTATGTGATCCATTAAATTTCATATTGTCCATATTTTACGTCTTTAATTATTTAGTCGATTTCTCAACAAGTGATATCAAAACGTTCTTGATATTTGGTTGGTTCATAACAAGTGGTATCAGAGCCAGGGGTTTTTTGATGATTTCTTGGGATGTCCAAATTAATTATTAAAGCGAGATTGGAACAAGGTCTATTGTTCAGGGATGACAACTTTGAAATTTGAAATTTCGCTTTTGGATCGTAATAGTAGATTATCATTGGGACAAATCAAGATGTGAGTGGTTTTCGCTCAATTGGATCTTGATGACGCTTTGTTAGGGATTAATAGAATGCCTGCAACAATGACTGCGAATGAGAAACAACAAAAGGATCGGAAAGCCCTATCTCAGATGCATCTTCATCTCTCTAATGAAATTCTTCAGGACGTGGTAAAGGAGAAAAATGTCGCTGTATTGTGGTTGAAGTTGGAGCAGCTTTGTATGACAAAGAGCTTGACAAGTAAGTTACACTTGAAACAGCGTTTGTATTCTCATCGCTTGACGGAAGGGGATTGATAAAATGCCTGCAACAATGCCTGTGGAGGAGAAACGACACAAGGATCGGAAAGCCCTATCTCAAATACATCTTCATCTTACTAATGAAATTCTTCAGGACGTGGTAAAGGAGAAAAGTGTCACGGCATTGTGGTTGATGTTGGAGCAGCTTTGTATGACAAAGAGTTTGACAAGTAAGTTACACTTAAAACATCGCTTATATTCTTATCTCTTAACGGAAGGTAGAAGAGAATTTAGGGCAGATATTGTTATGCTTGTTGTTGTCTTCATATATGACTTTTAGAGACACAATTCTCTAAAGTCGGGATACTCTTCCAATTGACGAAGTATATGATGCGCTTTATTCTAAAGAGAAGATGAAGCATCTGGTTGTCAGTTCTAAAGCTAGTGGAGAGGGTCTTGTTGTCTTGAGAGGAAGACGGGTAGTTATGGAAGGGGCAGAGTCAATGATAGCAACATCAGTAGCGGTATAGTTTGTTGGTATTGCAACAATAAGGGGCACATGAAAAGGGATTGCTATGAGTGGTGGAAGATGTTTCCTATTACAGATCAGGATAAACAATAAAAAAAATTCCTGTAATGTTAATCTTGAAGAAGAGAACGGTGATGGAGATTTGTTGGCAATAACTGAATGTGACTTCAAACTTGACGATGGTTGGATTCTTGATTCAGGTTGCACTTTTTATGTGCGTTCAAACCGGTATTGCTTTTTCTTCATGTGAAATAGTTACAAGGGGTTTCGTGATGACGAGAATCAATGAACTTTATGAAATAGCTGGAATTGGTAACGTCAAAATCAAGATGTTGAATGGGACGGTTAGAACACTGGCTAAGTTCGACATGTTCTAGTTATAAACATAAATCTGATCTCTTTGAGTACTCTTGATTCAAAAGGGTATGGTATACCGGTGGAGGTGGAGTCCTTAAAGTTAGTAAAGGTGCCCGTGTTGTGTTAAAGGGTTGGACAAAGTCCCGTTTATATGTGTTGGAAGATTCGGCGGTCACAGAGGAAACAGTTCAGCTTATGGGTACTCGAGTAGAGTTGGTTGTGATCGTGTTGCTCATGGTGATTTGGACAATAATAATGTGAAACCTTTTAGTAGCTCAGGTGGAGCTGGTTGTGATCTTGTTGATCATGTTACTCATGGTGATTTGAGTAGGTTTGACAACTCAGGTGAAGTTGGGATTGCTTGTAGTGGTTTAAGAATGTTTATTGACTCGGTTGAAGATGGAAGTGAACACGATGATTCAAGCAAGGATGGCGCGCAAGGTAGCTCTGCTATTATGCAAGGCTTGGATATAATTCACAATTGTTGAGTATGCTCGGAAGGGGCATGGCGTGCCCGGTAGGGGCACAGAGTGTTCGGTTGGGATATGGTGGAAGAGCTGGAGAATGAGTGAAGAGTGAAGATTTAATTCTTTGTTATGGAATTTGTGTCAAGGTGGAGTTTGTTAGGTTTTCTAACAAAAATTCTTTGTGATTTAGAAGTTTGTTGCATGAAGGAAGTTTGTTTAATTTTGGTTTAGCAGTCCGGTTTGATTAAGAAGCAGATCTCATGGTGTTTTGGGAGTTTGATTAAATTAAGGACTTGGAGATGAAGTAAAATACTTTGAAACAGAAAAGTAAAAAAAAAATAGCAAGCCTGACACGCGGAGCTAGCGCCTTTGGTCTAAACAGAGGACCTGGCATGCAGTGCCGAGTGAGGGTGCCATGGCATCGGGTCCGGCGCCGAGGCGCTCGGGTAATGTGTTTTCTACGTTTTCCCGTTTTATCCGAATTTTGGGACTTCTTATCCATCTTGTACTCTACTTCATCCACTACTTCGAGATTTGGATTCTATAAATACTTTACAAGGTATATACACTTCATAAGGGTGAAAATGCAAGAACTCAAGAAAGATTATAGCAATTAAATCATTGTTGTATATATTAGAAATAAGATAGAATTGTTTATATTAGATTGAGATAGTCAAAATCTTGTAAGACAATTGTTTGTTTCTTGGTATAATAAATTCTCATCTTCCACAATTTTCTTAATTGTTGTGTGATCCATTAAATTTCATATTGTCCATATTTTTTTATCTTTAACTATTTGGCCGATTTTTCAACAAGTGATTTCAAAATGTTTTTGATATCGGGTTGGTTCATATATATTTTTTAATTTCATGAAAAGGGCATCATTTTAAAATGTCGCATATGACATTNGGCATCATTTTAAAATGTCGCATATGACATTCAAATTTTCAGGGCCGTACATGTTTTTCGTCCTCCATTTAATTTGTCTATTTGAGTCAAATTTTATTTTTAGTGTTGACTAACGGAATTCTGAATTGAATTTGTTATATGAACTTCAGCTGCAGACTAAGTCAAAGATTTGAGTCTGTGATCGGAAAAATAAAAAGTTAAGGTAAAATATACAATAAATTGAAAGGTCTAGGACTTTCGTTGTAATTTTCCTAAATTTCATTCGTCGACAAAAATCCATTTTTCGAATAGCTTCAAAGATTCGAATGATTTTGAAATGGCACCAAGTCTTAGTTGAGGATATATATTGACAAAAATATAATGATGAAATTGACTTTTGCATCACAACCAGAAGGCAGTCCACTAATCGGAAGAGGATAAGTTGCTTTAATAATAGCCAATAGAAGTTTAGATTTTTGTAGGAATTTTTTTTTTGGTTATTGACAAGTAACTTGCCGACAGGTCTGGTATATATGCTTATAATTAGAAGAAGAGTAATGATATTTATCATTATAATGATGTAATATTAGTTAAGTGATAATTTAGTTGGATTGATAAAATATGACAGTTCAATTTTTTATGAGAGAGACGAGAATTGAACCGTATTATCTCATTATTCAACATAAGTTGACGCATCATTCATGTTCTATCATTATAATGATAAATAACATTATTCTAATTACACTGTGAGGAGTTCTATACTACATTGGCCCATGAATAGGAGAATAAGTAAAAACCACATTTAATTGGTTAGCTGTGGATTACAACTTATAAGAAATGGATTCGTTCAGTGATTTGAGCTCAGATAAATACAAAAAATTAGACTTTTTTGCTAACTATAAATTTTTTCAATACAACTTGTAAGAAATTGATTATTTTAATGATTTGATCTCATATAAATACAAAAGATTTTGAATTTTTTTTTTTGGCTAACTACAAAATTTCTCAATTCTCTTTATGTATTCAAATAACTAGGGTTCTACTATGGACTAAAAATAAATAACATTTGATTTATTGGTAATATTGTGAAACTAATTAAAAAAAACTCCTGAACCGAATCGAACGGTTCTTTATAAGTTAAAAATACTCAAATGGGTATCTGAATCGAAATCGATGGGTTTGGGTTGATTCTTGGTTCTAGACCAAAAATCAAATCTAAATAATTCTTTTAAAATTTTTTATATTAAATTAATTAAATTATTTTATTTTGATAACTTTTAATTTATATTTTATTTTTATATATAGACTGCTTGAACCAAATGAATTATTGATATTGATAACCGATATTTTAATATTAGTATCTACTTTTTGGTATTTGTATACATTGAATTAATTTTACAGTTTGTTATTTATATATTTTTAAATTGAGCTACTTTAATTTGTAAAAGTTACGAATGAACAGTCATTAATTATATTTATGTAGTGTTGCTGTAAATGTTAAAAAATTTAATTAACCATGCCTTGCCTTGTATTGCAAACCGAACTGAATGGAACTGAACCCGAACGGTTCCATAATTATATTTGGACCCGACGGTTCCATTTATTAAATACTCGAAAATTTTGGCTCGATTCGGTAAGATAACCGAATCGAATCGAACCGATCCGACCCGACCCGACTCATGTCAAACCCTAGTAAAAACCACTTTAATTGGTTAGCTGCGGATTACAACTTATAAGAAATGGATTCTTTCAGTGATTTGAGCTCAGATAAATACAAAAATTTAGACTTTTTTGCTAACTATAAATTTTTTCAGTACAACTTCTAAGAAATTGATTATTTTAATGATTTGATCTCATATAAATACAAAAGATTTTGATTTTTTTGGCTAACTACAAAATTTCTTAATTCTTTGTATGTATTCAAATAACTAGGGTTCTACTATGGACTAGAAATAAATAACATTGTTTTTGTTGATTTATAGGTGATATTGTGAAACTGATAAAAAATATTTTATTTTAAAAATTAT
>CAIGRS010299125.1:0-15730 GCA_903798395.1 Fraxinus floribunda
ATTATTAAATAAACTAGGAACACTGATTTGTCAAAATTCAACCGTGTTGTCAAAGTGCATAATTAAGGTGAAAAATGATTATTGCATGGGAATTTGGGATTCTAATGCGTTTATAATTTATTAAAAACATCAATTTGCATTTAATATAATTTACATTTAATATAATTTACATTTAATATAGTTAATTTACTCATAATTGTATAAGTGGATTATTTTAATCATAAGTTTGTCACAAACAAATACACCATATTATTCATGTTATCTTGTGAACCCCCGTGCCCGTGCACTAACGTGACTCACGTCTTTCAATTATCTAACACCTAAACATACCCATACCAACAACTGACTTGATTGACGGAGTGTACATGACCACCTACCCCACCTTCGGAGAAGGCCAGGCACCTATAATGGTGTATCCAAGTACGCACGAGCTTGTTTACATGGATGTGGGTGGAGCTTAAGTATGGCAAAAAAAAATCGTCGGCTCGGGCTCGACCCGAAAAAAACACAAGCCGAATCCGGCTCGGGCTCACGCTTGGTGTAGGCTAGGGTTGAGCCCCATTTTGGGACATCGGCACGAGCTTGGCCCAGCCTGCACGAGCCTGCCCATTGTAAAAAAAATAATAAATAATAAAATTTGAAAAGCAGGCAGCTGGTAGCCAAAAAAAAAAAACTGAGTCGGCTCGACCCTCTAAGACTCTGGCTAAACCTCATTTTTTGGCCGAGCTTTTGCTCGACTCGGCTCGAGCCCAAAAAAGCTCGGCCCTATTTTGCTCGAGGCGCTTCTAGTTTCGACTCGTGGATCAGTCCGACTTGACTATCTATTAGTCACATCACCGTTCAAAAACTGAAGTCAACAATATGCTTGTTGCACCTGTATGAGAGGAAACATTGATCAGGACTGACTTTAATTTACTCTATCGTGGAATGCACGATGGTTCCACTTCGTTATTGTCCAATATTGCCCATGATTTATTTACACCACCCACTAACTTTTCAGCACTCCAAAACATCAGGTCTTAAATGGAAAATCACATTTTTGAATCGAGATTTAACACGTGGAAAGTGACAATATTAAGTACTGTACATGTCCGTGTACAGCATTGTGTTGAAGAAGGTGACCTTCCAATCCTTCTACAAGTGGTTATGTATTGCAATTACAGACTAAAAAGGTACTTCATTTGTATAAAATTATTGCATTTATTTAAAGAAAATGATACTTGTACACCCGAATTTATACCAACTCCATGTTTGGGGAGCCCATGCACATCATCTCCCTTTATGTAATTTTTACAAAAATTATATATGAAATATGAATTCGTGTACAATTTTAACCTTGTCTATGAATAATATAATCTCAAAAACCGGATAAAAGAGGAAAGTTTTTACTGCCTCAAATTTCTTTTATCAAACACTACATGAATTTTTATTTTCAATTTCACCATTCAGAAATTCGCGACATTCTTACCCAAACGACAAAAGATCTCATTTGAATTTGATAATAAAAATTTCAAAAGTGATTTGGGCCAGCGGCTCGCCCCCACCAACTCGCCAGTTGGTAGGTCAAGAGAACCCGATTTTTCTGCGATGAGGACTCGTGCTCAGCTCGTTTCAAAGCGAGCATGGGTCAACTCATGCAGTGGGTCGAATCGAACCTAAATGTGGGAGAGCCGAGCGGACTGTTTTCAGCCCATTAACACTCCTAATAAAGGAAGAGATTATACCAAAATCTGAAAATGCATAAGCCCGATGAACACACAACTTCAGGTTTTATAAACATCAGAAGAGATCACTAGAGAATCCTGTAATTTTTTCCTTTCTTTTTTGAATACAAACTTGATCATGTACAACCGGTTACCATGTGAACCTGAATCTCAGCTTCATTTCTTAGTTAACAAGGTTCGAGATGTACCAGTAATTGCTACCTAATTCCCAACCCACGTCCTCTTTCGTGTCGGTTTTTTTAGCCAAGCTTCGGTAGTTTCAACATCCAACACTACCAAATGCTTGGAAGTCTTCTCTGCATCCTTGTTAAAGGTGATGGGACCATTAAACCGCTGTTGCCGTTTTTGCATCTTTGCTATAATCTCTTGAATTCTTAGATCATCGATTCCCCCAACAGCTCTATTACCATTTGAAGCAGTTTCAAACTCCAACTCTACCAAATGCTTGGAAGTCTTCTCCGCATCCTTTTTAAAGGTGATGGGATCCTTAAACCGCTCTCTTCGTTTTTCCATCTTTGCTATAGTCTCTTGAATTCTAAGATCATTGATTTCTCCAACAACAGTATTACCATTTGAAGCAGTTCCAGTGTGCTCCGTACAATGGACCTGTGTCATATGTTCTGTTGCGATTTCCCTTTCCACGGATTTCTCATTAATTTGATCACTAATTATCTGACCTTCCTCAATATCCAGATTTTCGTTCCGCTGAGTAACTGGGAACTTTTTCCACCTTTTGTCACCCAGGTTAGTGTCTGTTTTTTCCGTCTTGGCTAAGGCTGCCTTCTCTGAACCAGAAACATTCAAGTCAGTGGGAGTTTCCTGCTCAGGATCACTATAACAGTCCATGTAATCGTGCCTATCATAGTACATTGTGCGCCCAGCTCCAGAGCTTCTTCTTGATAACTGCAGCATACGCTTTCACAAGTTAGTCGTCAAATCAAATACTAGATACTCTTAATGAAGGACAGACAGCCGCTTTGTCAGGAAAACCAATATACATTAGGCAACATGAAGAGCTTCCATTGCATGCATTTGTAGGGAACTACAAATGAACCAAAAAGCAGTTAAAGTGAACAAGCAACTGTTCAAGAATGAGGCAAAAATGACGCAGAAAGTATGCAATCAAGAACATGCAAACAGCAAACACAGACACTATAGTGTGTCATCTTGAACTAAATTCAAAGAGAACATCAGACACCTAATACACCTTAAATTGCATTGTAGTTGTGGAATTTATACATACCGTTGTGGACGACGGAATCTTTAAGGGCCTGCTTGGGAGTTTCGCCGTACCGGTTATGAGCATTTTTTAAAGTATCGGTTTTGAGCTATGAGCGGATTGATTCTGAGTAGTTTTAATAGCGATTTTTAAAGCTGTCCAACCTATACTTAGGAGTTTATTATTCATCGATTCTTAAAGTTTTTTAAAAGAATAATATTATGTATATATAATATATCCCTTAGAAAAATTTTCTTTTATATGAATTTTTTTTACTCATTTGTGATATTTTACTTATAAATAATTTTTTTACATATAAGTTAATATTTAATTTTAAAAATTAAATAAATTTAAATATTTACTTCAAATTTTATGCTATTATTTTTTACTTATAAGTAAATTTTACAATTATAAGTTAATTTTACGCTTAAATAAATTTAAGTAAATCTTTTTGCTTATAAGCAACTTTTCTAATATTTTATAAGTAAATTTGTCTTATTAGCCGTGTTTTTATTCTATAAATTTTTTTTTTATATATAAAAGTGATTTTACTTATAAGTAATCTTTAATTATAATGTAACTTTTCTTATCTTACAAGTAATATTTTACTAATACGTATTTTTTAATATAGTTTTTTAAATGATAAATAATTTTTTAGCTAATATATTTTTATTTACAATTTAGTTTTGAACAAAATAGGTTGGTTGGAAATATTTATTTTATAAAGGACAAAATTAGAAGAGAATATGAGAAACGGTCAAAACCCGCCAATTTGGTGGATTGAGAGAACCGCTCAAAATTACATTAAACTAGTTTTTGGTGGTTTTTAAACTATCCAAAACCGATGCCCAAAAAAACTAGCAAGCACCGATTTTTTCAATCCCATAAACGGTGCCACCCAAAATCAATCAAAACCAGTGAAAAAAAATAAAATAAAAAATCTCCCAAGTAGGCCCTAAAGAACAAGTAGAAGTATCACCAAGAACCAAAGCAACAATAGGTGGCATCCAAAGCAAGGGAAAAAGGATAGAACCTTAAACCAAGTTTATAAAATATTTGGGAACAATAATAAAATTAAAGACTTGGAAAGACATGATAGTGAGACGCCGAAGATATATGACCTTGACTCCAAGTAGATATTCAAAAGGGTCCACAAGAAATCACAAGGTCAACTACTACCTGAAAGTTCAGCAACTCTAGAAAGTTTCATAATGATGCTAATTTAAAATATGTTGATGATTAAAGATTGACTATTTATTGCAATAGATAGATTGAGAATCATGAATACAAATAGTGTAACAGTATTAAGACATGCAACGCAATTCGGCTCACAGTCCAGATTCCTGGACACTAAGGAACAATATGAGAAGATAAAAATTGCAGGATGAATAACTTGTTAAAGGTCAAAAAGGCAAAGCAAAGATACAAGGAAATTATGCAGACTAAAACAAAATAAGGTGTCACTCTCATAATGGAGTAAAACTTATCCAACATACGCAGAATGCTGGCCTATAACAATAGAACGATATTGAGGTTTGAAATTTTCTCAACTTTACCTTTCTCCCCACAACAAGGTGAGAGTCAACTGAATCCCGGCATCTGGGATGTGTCTGCCAACAATTTTCTGGATGGATAAAATTAGAACTTTGGTTAAATTGACTTTTCAGTTCATATCTTCTCCTATCGACCTGTCTTTTATCTATAATTTTTACTAGACAATCAGATCCCTGTGTAGCATCAAAATTATTATGCTTTGAAATTCTCTCAAAAGGATATTTTGGCCCCTTGGAATGGAACATCGCATCATCCTGCTGCCTGGAAGTGTATTCCTCTTCATTCCAATTCAGTACTTCAGATTGCTGGTAGTGTCTTCTTCTGAAAAAATGATGATTATTTTTTATACTCTCATTAGTGTCAAAGGCATGAATAGATTGCTGGTAGCGTCTTCTTCTAACAAAATGATCCTGACCTTGAAGGACCTGGATGTCTCCAGCAGTTTCCAATGTGTTTTTGTAACTACCAAACCTACCACTTACTTTGAATCTCTTGGTTTGTGAGCATCTCATATGCCTACCATGTGTTTCAGGCACGCCAGATTTTGGTCCAGCAGCACCCTGATACCTTCCCCCTCTAGGAGCCTGAGGTTCTTTGTGAGGAAGACGCTGACGTCTGGTACACCTCCCGTAGTCATCATCACTGTCAGTACACCATGAGTTGTCAAAACCATTAAGGGGGCTGTCACGTCTCCACTTGCCCCTCCTTTCAGGGCTCTTAATTTTTTGTCTATTATAAGGTAAATTTCGATCGTATTTATATTCAAGATGATCAGTGTCCCTGTCCCCAATAGGCATAAACCTCTTGTGTTTTCCATGCACAAAATTGTTGTTATAATTATAGACAGGAATGAACTCGTCTCTTTTTATTCTTCTTTTTACCTGCATGACATCCCCTTTCCTATTAAATTGAGTACATCCTCCATTTTCTATGTATGCTGAAAAATTTGGGATAAAATGACTAGATTCATCAAAACCGTGGGAATCAATGTCCTGAACAGAACGTTTCCTTCCATAATGCCGATCCTGGTCCACAGCTTCACTGTCCAACTTAGATTGTTTTCCCTTGATCAAAGTTTGTTTATCATTCATGTCTCGACTATCATACCAACCTGATTCATACCCAAAACTTGGATGAATGTTCCAATACAGATTTTTCATGTAAGCAGGACCAAATTGATAATCAGGAAAAACTACATCGAAGTAAGTGGAAAAGTTATCTGATCTCCTGCAGTAGAATTTATCTTTCTTGGCATTGGAATCAAAATTATCAAGTCTACAACTCTGCTTGTCATGGCTAACTGTTGAACGATGCAAATCATAGATCCCCTCGGCATCAGATACATGAAAACCATCCTCATCATTCAAATGAGTCTTCAATTTAGAGGGATCATCAGATCTCCTATGTGTCATAAGGTCCTTCCTGATAGGCCCTTTACTTCTAAAATATCTATTGTGTCTGGGATTTGCTATGATGTTACGGGTTTTAGGGTCCTCAGTCGGATGATAGTCACAAGTGATTCTTTTGGACACTGGGTTTGGTAGAGCCTTTTTTGAATGCTTGCGATTCTTTTCAAGCTCGTTTTTGCTGAGCCCTGCACAATGACTAGGAGATAAGCTGGGGACACGCTGACTTTGTCCACTGTCAGAAGATTCTGAGTCAGCTGTTGATGGTGTTGTATCTGACACATTACTAGCGTAGCTTTTGTTTGTGCTATCAGAAGTTTCCATCGCTTGAGAGATTCCATCTGACTCACAGACAGATGTGTCATAATGGTTATCCTCCTCTGAATCAGAGATCTGAACACTTCCATACTTATCTAAATCCAAAGAGGCAGGATCACATGCAGGAATACACCTGGAGTACCTGATCATAGTCAAATTGGGCTAAAGCAAGTGCTAGTATTTTCAGACATAAACAACACAATGAAGAGCTCGGACATAAAGAAGTCAGATGTATCAGAACCAAAACAAGTACTAATTAACAAAAGAAAAAGGAACATAATTGACATAGGATAAAAACTAATAACAATGTTTAGGGTAGACCTCTCATAGGTAGTTTTGCCACTTCCTGCGTCATTTTCTTCCAAATTGGGGTTCTCATCTCCAATAGCTCTACTAAAACGAAGAACTGTGTCATCCTCCATAACAATACCTCCATTTTCATATGTTTCATGCATTTGACTAACTGTTCGGTCAATTGTCTTCGTGGAAGAATTCAAGTAATCTTCTTTCAAGTCCTGCAGAACAGTCGTAGCAACTTATATCATAAGCATTGGCAGAAAAATAAAAAGAAGAGTTCGTGAGACATAAGAGATTAATGAACCCCATGCCTGTTGATGTCTGCCCATATTGTCTTCTGCTCGAACAGATCTGCCATTGGCCTGAAATAATTATGAGAAATTTATGATTTCAATGTGAACGTATATTTACTTCATACATACATTTTTCATCAATTATTTCACATGCATGAATTTCTTAATGAACTATACAAGTTCTAACAGTTGATCTCTGTCATAAATCTTGGGGGCAGGAGAAACTCTTCGTTTTGGTCTGGACTGAGCATTCTTTGTCAGAGAAGCTTGGGCTATTTCCTCGTGTCCAGATCCACCTTCAAAATCCTAATTTGAAAATAAAAAAGACATGGAAACTTAGCGATATTATAAATTTTCATTTGTTACTTAAAATTGGAGTCTTCTTAATTAATGACCAACCTACCTTCATATCCATTGGAAGCTTGTGGACTGCTGTCCTTTTTGCCATCATTATTTGATCTTGGTATTTATCCTGTTATGAAATTACTTATATGAATTTCAAGCATTAGAGCAGAAGTTCTACGCAAAATCTCATTAGAAAAGAACTAACACAATAATTAAACCTCAATACAATCAATATATTCTCCTACGCCCAGACAAGACAACTCAGATATATTGGAGAAGTCAATGGAATTTACTACACTCTATAGACAACGATACATGCAGCATTAATATATTTACCAGGTCATTGCGGTATTGTTTCCAGCTATATTCATCAAAACCAAAATTAAAATAATCTGTTACATCTGCACCAGGATAGGTCCAAGGCTTTTTCTCTAATGAATCAGTATTTACGTCTAAAATAATCCTGCTAAGAAAAACCATATGTAGAAAATATAAGAAAACCGTGTAAAAAACTCGAGAGGAAGGGGATCATGGATAATTATGAAGTGAAATACTGGTCCTTGAAAGTATATTAAATCAAGCAGGCAGGATAGCTAAACCTATTTGCATACATTAAGAAAGTATTCAAAGAGTAGGCAGATAAGGCAAGAGCCCGGAAACATATAGATTGCGGAAGTATGACAGAAATTGCTTACCTTGACCTGGGAAGTAAGAAATTATTCCCAGTTTGAGCTATAGTAGAGCATCTAAGTACTAACTGACTGTACTCATTGTCCTTCCTATCAACTCTGCTGGAACCACTACTACTTGAAAATGAAGCTGATTGAGGTCTCGAGTACTGAAATATATAAGACAAGCAAAGCAGCAAGAAACAGTCTTTAGCAGTTTTCACTTTTTACTAAAGAAATCTTTGGTTTCCAGGGAATAATAAAGCAAAAAATTCAGTTTGCAGTCTGCACAAAATCTAAAATGACCAGGGTCGATAAATATACGGAACAAGTATGTTTAATAATTTAAACAGAGTTTTATAGGAGTCCTTTTTGCGCATACAATACAGAAAAGTGAAGCAAAAATAGCAATCAATACAAAAAGAACTACATAAATGCTTCTAGAAAAGGCCAAAGTGCTCCTGCCTCTCAAGTTTCAATAGGCTCGCTTACAGCCTTAATTTCTCACTCATCCAAAAATGATATTGAGCAACCAAATATACAACGGACCACTTTCAGCCTGGGAACCACCAAAATAGATTAAATGGTCCCCCTCAAATATTTGGTCAAAGTTGCTCACTTGCAACTTGTCTCCATTTTCGTACAAACTCAGATTAAATTAAGAAGAAATAATTCAACGACTGAAACAGGGTAAGAAAAGAATCAATTCAAATCAATTCTACCTTTCTCTGTTGATGAGAATTCAGATCTTTCCCTGTCTCTCCACTTCCATGTCGTTGGCCCTGCCTACTCGAATCCTTTCTATTTCCATTCTTCTCCTCCTCATCAATTTGCTGCTCTCTTTCATTTTTCCTCACATTCCGAACCCCAAACTCATTATAATAGTTATTATTCCTATCATAATTTTCCTCACCCCCATCATCATCATTCAACACTACATTTAAATCGTCCTCACTTTCACTCCTACTATCCCACTCCCTTTCCCCAATATTCTCCCTATTTTCAGTTCCAGTGACATTGTCGTCATTTCTAATGTTCTCTGCAGCACAAGTTTCACAACCTATTTGTTCCTTCTCAGCGACATTGTCCGATAATCCTTCACTTCCCGACGATACTTGTGTCGATTCATGCATAAAGTTGATCGCCGAGAATGCCTGCACCTCCACGTCCGCATAGAGATCGCTGAAATCATCGTCGTCGAATTCTTCCATTGTGTACACAGCAATGAAAAGAACGACCTGAAGAGCTGCAAACCCACTAGGGTTTTGTGAATTTTGAAATGTCCATTTGAAGGAAAACTCCGGCAGCAAAAATGATAAGCGAAAATGAAAATATCTAGAAAGGGTATAAGTTGGCCGTTCAATTTTATACAAAGTGTCATTTGGCCTTTGAATTTGATTTTATTTTATCGTAACCATTCAATTTTATACCTAAAATGTTATGAGCACGCTTGTCTTAAGCTAAGGTTCTAAGTGTTCAAGTGATGTTCAACATAGGACACGTCGAGTTTACCAAGTGGTGGCAATTGAGATGAGCCAGCTCGAAGCACGAGTCGAGTAGGCCGGCTCGCTAGACGAGCTGAGCTCGGCTCATTTTTTGACGAGCGGCTCATGGGGTCGGCTCGTGAATTCGTCCAAAATCGATTTTTTTTTATATAGAAAGGCATATCTTATATATAAAAAAAAATCCCGAGCCACGAGCTCGTGGGCCGAGCCGAGCTCACCCCCCACAAACGAGCCGAGCAGAAGCTTACGATTTCTACCAAGCACGCTCATAACAAGTGGTATTAGAGCACCAATCCTACAACCATGGCAGATGGGACTCAATTTGCTCAGCTCACAGAAGGCGTTGCAGCCAGCCAATAGACAGGAAACATCAAGACTTTCAGAAACTGTAGCAGCCACCAGACTGGAAACAACAAACATTCAGAAACTCTCTGGCAACACACCGAGCTATTAAACACCTTGATAAATCGAGTAAATAACATAGCCAGTGACTTTGCTTCCTTTAGCCAGAATCATAGCCAAAACACCAAGATCTCATGAAGTCATAATGGGAAGAAAGAGTGGAGAAACAATTGGGGAGAAAAGTGTAGAGAAAAATGGGAAAAAGAGAAGTTCACACCCGACCACTCAAGTTAGACTTTCCTAGGTGTGATGGATCTGAACCAAACAATTAGATCTTGAAAGCTCAGCAGTTTCACTCTTACAACAACACTCCAGAAGATCAAAAATACCGTGGCTGGCTTCCATATGGAGGGAATGACTCTCACGTGGTATCATTGGTTGATGGATGTTGGGTATGCAGAGGGATGGGATAACTTTGAGTAGGCTGAGAGAGGAGATAAGAATCACAGTCACTATGTTGAAGCTTAAGGATTTGACCACTGCCTTTGGGTTGTCTAGCTTACAGGAAGAAGAGGTTAAGATGAGAAGTAGGGGTCATAAGTATCCATCATGGGGAACCAATCATTAAGGGTATTCCAAGCTAGCATCCATTCCAAACACACCTAGAATCACTTCCCCAAACCAACCCGAAAATCAAAGCACTGTTCCTTCATATACACCCAACCTCAACCGAAGATCCAGCATACCAATTAAAAGATTGACACCAACACAGATGCAGGAAAGAAGAGAGAAAAGGCTATGTTATAATTGCGATGAGAAGTTCCAACCTGGTCATATGTATGATAGGTTAAGGCTTTTTTTGCTGGAAGGTGTAGAATTGGGATAACCGAAGGAAATAAGAGTTGAAGAGGTAGTGCAGGAGGAGAAAACAGAAACTGAACCTCAAGAGGCTGAGCTACTAGGCATTTCCTTACATGCCTTGGCAGGAGCACCAACCTCACAAACTATGAGGGTAATGGGAAAGATAGGAGAGCAACAAGTAGGGATCCTCATAGACATGGGAAGCATCCATAGCTTTGTGGATCAGCACTTGGCCAAGAAGATTCGCCTACCTGCAGAGGAGAGGAGACAACTAACTGTGATGGTAGCTAATGGAGAAAAAGTCCATTGCCCTGGAGGTTGTGTGGCAGTCACCTTCAAGCTACAAAGGTTTGAATTCCAAGCCAATTTACATCTATTAAATCTAGGGGGTTGTGATAAGGTGTTAGGGCTGAATTGGTTGAGTACCCTGGGTCCTATCTTATGGGATTTCATTAAACTCACCATGAAGTTCACTCATCACACCCGAGAGATTCTCTTACAAGGGCTGGTACCTGCTGCATCCAACTTGGAGGTGGTGGAGTAATTACCCAAGAAGATAAGAGTTGAACATAATGGCATTTGGCTTCAGTTCATATGTGCAGAAATTCTAAAATCCAAGAAGCTGCAACACCAGGCAATAATAGAATTGTTGGAGGAGCTCAAGGGCATTTTTCAGGAACCTCCAGGGCTACCTCCCACTAGGAGCCATGACCACAAAATTCCCTTGACAGTCGGAACTCTACCGACTTGTGTAAGGCCTTATAGATAACTTAATATAAGAATGAGATATAGAAAAACTGGTTAAAGAGATGCCGACCCTAGGAGTTATGTTGCCATGCCAAAGCCCCTACTCTTCACCAGTTTTGCTAGTAAGGCGGATGGAAGCTGGAGACTCTGTGTTGATTACCGGGCCCTCAACAAGAACACCATCAAAGATAAGTATCCTATACCCAACATTGATGAACTTTTGGATGAATTACATGGGTCAGTTATATTTTCTAAACTAGATATCTTAGGTCTGGCTATCACCAAATCAGAATGCATGAAGAAAATGTCCCAAAAACGGCTTTTAGAACCTATGAAGGGCACTATGAATTCCTAGTTATGCCCTTTGGGTTGACTAATGCTCCATCCACTTTCCAAGGTCTTATGAACGACATATTTCAACCTTACCTAAGAAAGTGTGTCTTAGTGTTCTTTGACGACATCTTAATTTATAGTAAGAGTCTACAAGACCACTTAAAACACTTAAAGGCTCTTTTAGGGCTGCTCCAGCAATACCAACGGTATGCTAAGCCTTCAAAGTATCACTTTGGGTGCCAGAGGTAGAGTACTTAGAGCATGTAATTTCAGCAAAAGGGGGGAAAGTTAATCCTACTAAAATTGAGGCCATGCTCAATTGGCCAATACTCCGCCACGTCAAAGCCCTAAGAGGATTTCTAGGGTTAACCGGATACTATAGGAAGTTTATGAAAGGGTATGGGGGTATAGCCACTCCACTGACTAGCCTACTAAAGAAGGTTTATTTTAAGTGGAATGATAGGGCAACTTAAGCATTCAACACACTCAATGAGGCTATGACAAATCCACCAGTTCCGGGCCTACCTGAATTCTCCAAACCCTTTATCATCGAGCATGATGCTTCAGGGAAAGGGATATGAGCAGTCTTGATACAGATAGGGCAGTCATTAGCCTATCTCAGCCAGGGACTAAAAGGTAAGAGTCTGAACTTATCTAACTAAAAGGAAATAGAGGCACTACCTACTGGGCCATAGTTTCAAGGTAAGAACTGACCAGCAGACACTAAAATACTGGCTGGAGCAAAGGATTGGCACTTCCGCTCAACAGAAATGGGTATCCAATCTCCTAGGCTTTGATTTCACAGTGGAATATAAGAAGAAAAGAGAGAATCGAGCTGTATATGCACTGTCTAAAAGGGATTGGCCAGAAGCTAAACCTAAAACTACTTATCCATTAAATAGTGGAGAACAAGAAACAAATAACATGTCCAACCAAGCAATCAGCGTCTTACAACAATCTTGGACCAAGAAGCCTACTCGAATCTACACAGAGAATCAACAACTCATCAAACAGTTCCAGCAAGGCGAATTGGACCCAGTGAAGCACCAATTCCATCAAGGGTTATTGTTCTACAAAGGGAGAATCCACTTGGGGACTCTGAATGCCTTCCAACAGCAAATTCTGCAACAATTTCACTATAGCCCATTAGTAGGACATATAGGGACCCAAAAAAATTAGTCAAGGTTAAAGAAGGAGTTCTACTGGCCTGGAATACGGTAAGAAGTCAGGCAGTTCATCAAAGAATGTGAAATCTATCGGTACAATAAGACAGAAAACGTCCATCCGACAGGATTACTTCAACCACTACCAATCCTAGAGCAAATCTGGACTAAGATAAGTATTGATTTTATTGAGGGATTACCGCACTCTCAAGGAAAGGATCCTGTACTAGTTGTTGTTGACAGGTTGAGCAAATATGCTCATTTCATTCCCTTGAGCCACCAGTACACAGCAAGCTCTATAGCTAAGGTGTTCAAGGAGCAAGTATTCAATGGGATTCTAAGGTCGATTGTAAGTGGTCGTGATTTGACTTTCACCAGCCAGTTCTGGAGGAAACTATTTTGAGCAACTGACACAGACCTACTGATGAGTTCTGCATACCACCCCAGACTGATGGCCAGATCGAAGTGATGAACAAGGGATTGGAGAGCTACCTACGAAGCTTCACTGGGGATTGGCCTAAAGACTGGATGCAATGGTTTCACTTGGCTGATTGGGCTTACAATACCTCTGTGCACACTTCCACTAAACTATCCCCATTTGAAGTAGTGTATAGATACTCACCTCCTTGAATGATGATATTTGAGCATGGGTCGACCAAAGTGCAGGCAGTAGAGGATGTATTGAAGAGTACAGATTTCATTCTAAAGCTTCTTCAAGAGAACCTTCAAGATGCGCAGACTTGCATGAAGAAATTTGCTGATCAACATCGAACCTTCAGAGGAATTGAAAAGAAAGATTGGGTCTTCCTTCGCCTACGGCCCCATCGCCAGATGTCGGTGGCCCTTCATCAACTGTCCCCACATTATAACAGCCCTTTTTAGGTAACCCAGAAGATCGGGGAGGTCGCCTATAAATTGGACCTTCCTAACGGATCCCAGATTTATCCCATATTCCATGTGTCTTAGCTCAAGAAGAATTTGGGAGAACGAATTCAACCACTGCCTGATCTTCCCCTCAAAACTTTCGATGGAACACTAGCTCCCAAACCCGAAGTTATCTTGAAGCGACGTTTGAAGAAAAAAAGGAATCATGCTGGAGCCAAAGTGCTGGTGAAATGGATGGAAACTTTCGAGCAAGATGCAACTTGGGAAGACATGGAAGAGCTTCCGTTGACCTCGAAAAATGGCTCCGACGTGGCCAACAGAAAAGGCCTTCAAGTCAACTCTTCCCTGCACACGTAGCACGGCGTCAGTCACCCGTGGCCTTTTTTGGAGGGATTGAGAGCGGCCGTGAGCACTCCGACAGTCAAGTCAATTTGGTTCGACTGAGAAATAGCTAACTGGCGGTAGGATACTCACCGGGATGTGGTTGATAAAGTGTAATAATAAAATGCTATTGTATGAGGGAAAGAAATATTACTCAAGTTTACTATGTTTGTTGAAGAGAATGGAATTCCCAAAAAAATCCCCCTCCTTCAAGCACAAGTAGGGTGTATTTATACCAAAGATAGGAAGAAGGTAGCCATCGAATGAGGAGACACGTGTTATCAAATCCTTAGGGCTCGTCCTATTATAGGTGTCAATCTGTCCCTCCATAGGCTGGCTGAGATTGAATGTTTTTGACAACAACAGCCGTTTGGGTCCTGCCGTACGTCCTATCAGTCAGAGATTGGACTTTGGAAGATCCTTGCATAAGAGATTTTCGTTGGGACGAGGTGAAGCAGGAGTGGAGCCATAGAAGCGGAGCACGGGCTTTTGTATCTGTGGTACATCGCAGATGAGTGGGGTTCCTTCGCTAGCATATGTTCAGTTCGTTCTTACGCAATCGCTTCGGCACGTATAATCAGTTCATCCCATGCGTAATCACCTCGGCTGCCACATGGTAGAGTGCGGATCATTCCTACGACACGTGGTGGGCGAGGTGTCGGGTCGACACCGACCCGTAACAGCTTCGATCTTCTTTCTCTGACCTTGTGGGCAAGGTCCTCTGAATAGGGAAGCTGTGTTATGAGCACGCTTGTCTTAAGCTAAGGTTCTAAGTGTTCCAAGTTGTTCAACATAGGATAGGTGGAGTTTAGCTAACTTAGTGGGAGACCATGTGACTAAGGAAGTGGAAGACAGCTGGGTGCCATTTCATAGGATGCATGTGACGTGTGTGGTTTCAAATATTGTTATTTGTATTCCGTTGTGTTTATAACTTTATGTTCTATTGGGTCAGTGTTTATTTCCCTAAAAAAGATGCTACCACTTACCTACTTCTCCTGAGAAGTTGGGAACCTGGTTATAGCAGGTGGTTTAGTGTTAAATCGTGGTTATAGGGAGTTATGCACGTTCTATTAGTGGGTCTTTTATGTTGTAATTCATCTAGTATTTAACTAGCTGTAGATATCAATGAAAATCATCTGAAATTCCAAAAAGCAAAGAACAGGAGGCCTAACCCCCCCAAAGTGTCACTTTACTATTTTAATTCTATCTTTTACGATTTCCACCAAATACACTCATAACATAAAATTATCATGATCACTCAACTTGATTTTATTTTATCATGATCACCCAATTTCATGTAACATTTCAGCATGACCATCAAACTTTTTTTTCACCATTTTCATTAATTTTAAAAGGAATAAAATGATAATTTTGTATTATATATATAAAATAAATTTGGAAAAACAAAAAAAAAGTTTTTTTTTTTAAATTTTAAAAATGTATATTTTAAAATAAGTTTTTATTTTATTTTAAAAGCCTTTTTTTTTTCAAAATAAGTTGTTATTTTTCAAGGAACATTTTTTTTTTTAAAATAACTTTTTCTTTTATTTTATTTTTCTAAGTAACTTTTTTAGATAAGTTTTTATTTTATTTTTCTAAGTAACTTTTTTAAATAACTTTTTATTTTATTTTTTTAAGTAACTTTTTTTTAGATAATTTTTTATTTTATTTTTTTTAATATATATATAT
>CAIGRS010299128.1:0-13645 GCA_903798395.1 Fraxinus floribunda
TACATTTATGTACGTCGCTCACATGTCAACTTCATTTTTTTTGTGATCAAATTAAGACCTGATACCTAATAAATACGGTCTCTACTTGGTAATTTCATGGTACACGTCTCATTTGAAAGTACATAATTATTTAAATTATTCCAAATTTTAAAATTGCAGGTGACGTTGAAACTGCAACCGCTTTTCAAACGCTCTGTCACGTACATAGCAAAGAACGATTCAGATTTTGGGGATGAAGCAGTCATCTGTGGGAGACAGCACGAATATGCAGACTTCATGTGGTATCCGAGTCAAAAACAAGTTGTGTACCGAATTGATGATAGAGTTCCCTCCAACACTTCCGGGAATGGTCTCCTTGATTTTCCAGGTTTTCGCTCTACGGCTTCAGTACTTCTATCAGGTTTAAGAACTACAGGTGAGTACATAATATATTTCTTAGCACTTATAGCTTTCATAAATTCTTGAGAAAATTTTTGATTAGCCAGGTTCTTTTTTGGTTGCTTGCAATTTAAACAGAGGAAACTGAAGAATTACTGGGTGATGCTGATGGAAAATGCAGAAACGGAAAATGGACTACATCCACTTTGAAAATCATGGCCTATGGCTTGACAAATGATGGTATTTTTTTCTTATTTTTCTGCCTATATGACAATGAAGCCGGATTGGGTTGTGAGGAAACTTTTAAAACATTGCCTGTTTTTGTTTTCGACATGTCGCATGCAGTAACTAAAACTAATCGGGAAATCAAGCGTGATTCAAAAAGATAACTTCATCTATCAAATTGCATTTTTTTCGACAGCGTTTCCACAATGTTTCTTGCCCTACTATTTTAAAAGATAACACGTTCTTATATATTCGTGTCGTGTGGCATTTTCCATTTTAATTTCCATGCTATCTAGAAGACTGAAAGTGATTAATCTAAATTTACCAAATTTTGTAATATTAAAAGGGATTTTGTTTACGGGGTTTCCCGTGGTGGGATATCACAATCGACTCCAAGCATCGGGGACCTGCCTGGACAGTTTGGAGGATTTAATAATCACAGCTTGTCCGTGGGATCATCGTGTCAAAAGTCTATTTTTTCACCAAACTACGTTTAGCATTTCCTTGTCCCAAGTCAAAAATTTTATCGAAGATGTACAGAAACTTGTAGCCCTCGAACCTAAATCCACGTGTGGCTTGGATCTATACAATGGTATACTAATGAGATACGTTACGGCTTCGACTGCATACTTGGGGAAACAAGAAGATGCGCTAGATTTTGACATCACATACTACAGAAGCAAGGATCCAATGAACCCTAGACTATATGAAGACATTTTAGAAGAAATAGAGCAGATTGCAATGTTCAAGTATGGTGCATTGCCACACTGGGGAAAGAACCGGAATGTGGCATTTGATGGGGCAATCAAGAAATACAAAAGTGCAAGTGAATTTCTCGAGGTCAAAAACCAATATGATCCACAGGGACTGTTTTCCAGCAGTTGGACGGATCAAATTCTTGGATTAAATGGTGCAGTGGTGAGTGTTGATAAAGAGGGGTGTGCTTTGGAAGGCTTATGTATATGCTCTCAGGACATTCATTGTGCCCCTAAGAAGAACTATTTTTGTCGTCCGGGCAAAGTTTATCAGGACGCAAGAGTTTGTACTAAGGTTGATGCCAAGGAAGAATTTACAGCACGAGTTTCTTTTTAGGTGATGCGCGCACAAGTTTGTCCTTTACTTCATAGCATGCTCATAAGATTTTAAGTATATTTGTCTTGATATATTTTTCTGTCAAAATTCTCTCAAGCGTGATACGTCTCCTGAAGAATGTGATTGCAAAATTCATACATGGTGAATTGTATTGTTCCAGATGATTCTATAAAGCGTACACTCAAAAACTCTATTCCCCCATGACAAATACATATGGTGCATTCCTAGATAGAAGAATATGTTGATTTTCTACCCCTGAGAAGAACTAATTTCACGAGTAGGAAATGCAACGATGTCCAATGCAAATGTTATGCGCGGAAGCTGAATATTATTGAAATTCTTTTACAAAATTTGCTACAACTCACTTAAGATTTTGGCCCTGCTCGGTACAGTTTAAAATCCAATTAAAATTGAAAATATGGTAGTTATTGGGTCTCACTCGTCTAATAAAAGTCAACAATAACGACTAGTTTTTTAATTTTAATCCGATTTTAATATCTACCAAACACGCCCTTACTTATTTACGAACACTTCAACAGTGATATTTTACTATTTTTACGATAAATTCATTTGTGATATTTATTGTTTTTATAGTCCCTTCACACATGATAATTCATCATTACAATTTAGAGTCTGTTTGGTAGAGATTAAAATTGAAAAATTAGTTATTATCGTTGATTTTTATTAGACGGGTGGAACCCAATAACGACCATATTTTTAATTTTAATTGAATTTTAATTGTTACCAAATAGACTTTTACTCTCTTTATATATGATACAAAGGAGTGATAATTGGAAATTACACGTCATTCAAATATTAATATTTTAAGGCTAGATGTTCCCCAAATGCAGCTTCTTCCAAGGCAAGACTTCCTGTTTTCAATATAAACTTCATCTTTCAATTGTAAAGACTTTGAGTTATCATGGTTAATAGTTCTTCTTCCAAAGTCGTCTTTAATGTAGTGGTCATCAACAATTTTACATGTTCTTCAAGATTGCTAATTACTTGGAGTTTTAATACCCTTTTAATTTGTGACATTACGTTTGCTTTAGAAATTTTATTTCCATAACCCCTCGAATAACCTCATCTTTTGGAGAAGAGTAACGCTATGTAGTCCTACTAGGGTTACAACGCTAGATTATAGGCTACATAAAAGGTGGAGTCAAATAATTTAAACTCATATTTGTTTCGAATTAAAGTCAGATTTTAAACTAAATCGAAGTCAAACAATCAATATTAACCACATCTTTCATGGGTCTCACAACTTTTCAACCACACCTTTCAAAAACTTTTATCATAATCTACTAAAAATCAAATTTTAATCTCCACCAAACACCCACTTAATTCTACTTATCATTTAATGTCACATTAGAGTCATCTAAATTGAGATTGTAAGTCTAGTTGGGTTAAATAACATTACTCTTTGGAGAATATTTGCAATCTCCTCTCTGTATCTTTTTCTTTTTGCATTTCTACAAACTTCTCTTAGCTAATAACTTTAAAGCTTAATTGTCCTTTTCATCTTGAATAAGCTTGGTAATCCTCTTTGCACAAGGCGGGGATCCAATATTTTGATTATGGGACTTCTTGCAAAGAAAGCAAACATTGGTTATTCTTTATTGACTTCTTTCATTTTTCTTTTTTCGAAAGATGGTGAACGTTTAGGCGGATCTTCCCTAATTGAGTGTTTATTGTCATTTTGCAAAAATTAGATATTACCTCCAAAGTTAAGATGCTTCCAATTTGACGAACATTTAAGAGATAAGTGTTCGTTGTACGCTCCGTACCCAAGGCAACGATCTTGAACCGTTTGACGTGAAAATAAAACGTACTTTCAGACGTAGGCGCAAGGGACGCAAACAAAAACAACATCAAATGGCCGACGGTCAAAATATTCTTATTCCTATTCATCCAATTGGACAAGTGGCCGCAAGAGTTGTGGTGCTACCGGATCAACGGTAGGAGCGAAGGGAAATAAACGAAGGAGACTTGCCGGTTTCAATGTTCTTAACGCCAATGCATGCTCCAGTATTGTGTATCCAGATTTCGGGGTAAATAATTTTCAGATAAGGGTAGAGTTGATCAATTTGATGAACAACACTCTCCAATTCTACGGGTTACCTCATGAAAATTCGAACACACATATCTCTCGATTTCTCAGAAATTGTCGGAACTTCCATGCTCCAGGGGTTAATGAAGATGCTATTAAGTTGCGATTATTTTCATATACATTGAGAGATTCTGCATTTGAGTGATTAGACGCTGAACCTCATGGAAGCATTACTACATGGGAAGAATTGACCAGAAAATTCTGCAATCAATTCTTCCCACCAGTGAAAGTAGCTAAAATTAGATTGGAAAATCAAACTTTCCAACAGAAAGATTAAGAGAGCTATTATGAGGAATGGAATAGATTCAAAGCGCTGATGCAAAAGTGTCCAAATCATGGAATTACAATCGGTAAGCAAGTGCAGTATTTCTACACCGAATTCTCACCACTGTCAAAATCTCAGGTGGATTCCTCTGCATGTGGATCGATCATAGGAAAATTAATACAACAAACATTGGATATATTTGAACTAATTGTCACTACACACTCAATGTTTTCATCAGAAAGAGTGATGTCACCGAGAGCACCTAGTGTGTATGAGTTAGATAGCACAGCATCTACAAACGCGCATATAGCAGCTTTGACAAAGCAGGTAGAGATGTTGGTGAAATCACAAACGAGAGGAGCACATGCACTGATGAGTGATCAATCATGTGAAAACTGTGGAGCTAACCATTCAACAGAAAACTGTATGTCTACGGGCTTTCCCAAGGAAAAAAGTCGACTTAATTCAGAATGGTTCCCACAATTTTAACCCATATTCATAAACTTATAACCCAAGATGGAAATATCACCCGAACTTCAGATGGTCAGATAATCGGAAAGAGAATGGTTCAATTAATGCCTATCAGGAAAACAAACCAAGTTTGGGGGAGATGTTTCATCAATTTGTACAGAAGACAGACAAAGTACTCAAACATATTGATACTAATTTTCAAAATCAACAAGCATCTATCAAGAAGTTGGAGACACGGATTGGTCAAATAGCTCAACAACTGACAGAATGGCCACATGGATCATTGCTAAGCAATACAATGACAAATCCTAAAGAGCAAGTGATGACAATAAAAGTAGTGGAAAACGATCCACCCAGGACTCCTGTAAAAGTTAAAGATATATACCTCCACTTCCATTCTCCCAAAGATTTCGAAAGAAGTCAATGGAGGAAAATATTCATGCTATAACTATAAGGAGTGGAGTACAATTACCAGGATTACTATGAAAATACCAGAAAAAAAGAAGACCAGGAAGATGTTGATGAAACTATAATGGAGGAAAAATGTGCACCGCCTCAATTGAGAATGAAGAATGTACAGAAGCATCCATTGCAAATGCACCAAGTCCAGTTAAGGCTTACGTTCCTCCCATTCCTTTTCCTCAAAGGCTCAAGAAGAACAAACAAGATACAAAATTTGAAAATTTTCTTGATGTTCTCAAGAAGTTCCAGATTAATATTCCATTGATTGATGAGATATTACAAATTTCAAGCTGCACAAATTTTTTGAAAGAGATGTTGACAAAGAAAAGAAAGTTTCTAGAGTTTGAAATCTGGCATTAACGGAGGAAAGTAATTTAAGAGTGCTAAACAAATTGCCTTCCAGCTTGAAAGATCCAGAGAGTTTTACTTTGCCTATGTCAATTGAAAATTCTTGTGCTATTAATGCATTGTGTGACACGGGTCTAGTATAAATCTAATGTCATATTCTGTTTACAGTAAATTGGGATTGGGTGAAGTCAAATCAACATCAATAAAGCTACAACTAGATGAAACAGTAATTTCAAAGTCACGTGGCAAAGTTGAGGATGTGCTCATAAGAGTAGGAAATTTAATATTTTCGGTGAACTTCATTGTGTTGGACATACCAGAAGAGCGAGACGTTCCAATTATATTGGGTCGATCATTCTTAGCAACGGGTTGAACTTTAATTGTCATGGAGAAAGATGAGCTAATATTGAGGAGGTGGAGGACAAGTAAGGGATATTTAATATTTATACCCCACTTGAGAAACCTTCCAACAACAAGAATTGTTGTGGAATTGACGAAGAAGAACCACCTGATCAACGAAGCTGTCAGAATAGACAATCAAACTTTGGTGGACTTCTTGACAGAGATGAAAATGGAAATATCAAAATATGGAGAGTACAAAAAGGGTGCATAAATGAAAATTGCAATGATGACATAACTTGATTTCAACCACCATCAAACATGGCACAAAGGCAATCTAATGACATTAAAGAAGCTCTTCTTGAGAGGCAATCCAAGCTTTCGTCCTTTTATTTATTCTGTTTTTGAATTTTAGGATAGTTTAGTTTATTTGTGACTCATAATCCATACCACGTTTTCCCTTATATCTTCGATATATTAGTTGATATATTAGTTGTTAAATTTAAGTAACACTTGTTCCAATTATTTGATCTTAATACTTTATTTGATTTTTCAGGAACATGACGTCGCGAAATATTTAAACAAATATTGACCAAGGAGCCAATAAAAGCAATAGAAAAGCTAGCCATTGAATTACAAGTCATATTAGAGGAGTTTTTTCTTCCCTTTTTTCCCCATCTCTTTATATGCGGATTTAGGATTGAATACATTGAAGACAATGTCTAATTTAGTTTGGAGGTAGAAAACATGAGTTCATTTTTATGTGTTTTTGTGTGTTTTTATTGTTTTAGTAAAAAAAAAATTTAAAAATCTTTTTTTTTTTGTGTTTGTCTGAGTTAGTTAGCCTGGCTAGCAACGACGAATATATTGAATCATGAATTGATCTATAAATGGTGAATAAGTTGCATATTTGGATTATTTTTTTGCTTTTCTATATGAAATTTGATATATATTGAGCACATGAATTAAGTTAAGCATTGTGTAGGAGTGAGTTGATTGCATAATTGAATAGGTTGAAATAGTGGACCATAAATGCTAAACCAAAAACCATTAAATTTTACATTCTTGGACCAAAGTTAGAATAGTTTGGGGGGTTTCACTATTGTAGGAAGATGTTGAGATAAATAGGGATTTCATGCGTGATTTTAAAAATTATGTGTGGATTCTCTAAGGTTAATAGGATGCAATTGAGTGAAAATCTCAAGTTGAGGTAACTTTACTTGAATTTGTGTTAAATGAGGGACATTGCACTGATCAAGGAAAAAAAATATTTTATTAGATAATTTCTCTTCGTAGCTTTTATGACTCGAGCAATTAAGCATGCATAGTTTTTAAAAATATGGTGCCCTATGATCATCTAACTTGGGAGTCATCGGCTGAAAGCTTATTACATGGGTCATTTAGAAAGTTTAAGGAAGTGAATGCTTCAAATAAAGAAAAAAAAACTATTATAAAAAATACTGAAAAAAAATCAGAAAAAGTAGGTGCATAAAACAAAAGACACACCAAATGTCTTGATTATGTCCCAAACACCTAGTTAAGAAAATCTGACTTTTGAGAAGAGACTGTTAGCCTAGTTAAGTCCTAGAGAAAAGCAATCAAATTTAATGGAGAATACTTGTTTATTGAAATGTTGAACTGCAATTGATGAAATTTTGTCAAACTAAAGAGGTGACGATAGTAAAAAAGAAAAAAATCCAACCTTAAGTTCACACAATGGAAAATAGTGAAAAAAAAAAAAGTTTTGAGGGTTGTGAATCTTACGAGTGATGAAAAGACATATTTGACCTTTGAGAGTCGGGAATTGAAACAACTTATGAATTCATAATGTTAAACTTAATTCTTCACACACACGTCGATTTTACATTTGAAAAGTGGATTTAAAGCTGTGCATAGATTTGTTATTATGAGTTCAATCTCGAGACAAAAAGTCAGGTTAGCTAGCTAAATTTTATTGTTTTACTTGATTGATTGACCATTAATTAGGTAATTAGCATTGCTTCTTTCTGTGCTTGTTAGGTTTTAATTTTGTCTAAGATTCAAGCTTGGGGGTATGATAAGTGTAGTTTATACACTTATTTGTGGCTGTAAATAATGATATTTTATTGTCTTTTGGATCAAATTTTACCTAATTTATGTTAAATTATGTTTTGTAGGTAAAACGTTATGTTTAAAGATGAATTAGAGAAAAGAATGCAAAAGTGGCGAAAAATGGCAAAATCCAGAGATGAATTCCTTGGAGAGAAAAAATATATATTAAATGAGTTGGAGTTAAATGGACCTCAATGGACTTGCATTAGAAATTTTAAGGCAGTCGGTAGAGGGAAAAGACGGAAAATGCATGGCATGAAAGAAACTAAGAAAGTCAGGAAAAGAAGGAAAAAAAAAAGAAAAGAGAAAAGAAAAAGGATGAAGAAAAAAGAAAAGTCGAAGGACAAGGACAAGAAAATGGCGCAGAGAGAAAAGAAAGGAAAGGAAATTACAAATACCAGAAATTTTCACTTTTTAACAATTTTTGGTGATATCTTTTTACTTTTGCGTATTTTATTTTTACAATATGAATAACTAATTTTTATATTAGGAAAAACAATATAGTCGACTTGTGATCCTTTATTTTTTCTTATTCAATATTTATGTGATTTATTTATTTATGTGTTGATCTTATTATGAGTTTAATGCATTAAATTACCTTATCAATAATTTGATGATTATGTGAATCTTTTACGAATCGAGAGGTGAGTTTGATGTTTAGACCATATAATAAATTCCAATAAATTAGAATAACATGTAGAGATGCCTATACTAATTATTACGGTCATACTATAAATTCTTAGAACCAGTTTTTCGTTTAACTAAAGTTGATTCACATAGAGATATGAAATTGAATTTGTTAAATAGGCTCGATAAGAACTCGAGAGGGGTAAATTGAATACAATAGAAGAATTCGATCGAGCACTACAGTATGTTGTAAATCTTAAATTAAAAATAAAGGTGATCAATTAATGAAATTGTTTTTGCTCTAATATTCATCTCATATTTGTTCTCCAATTATCCGTTGTTTCCAATCATTTTATATATTCAATTTGTTAATCGAATTTAGTCAAAGTAATGACAATCATCATAAATATTTGCTTGATTTCATCAAGTAGGAGTTATGAAAAGTAGATTAAGACAAAAGTATAGTTCTCGTGAGAACAATAATCCGTACTCAAATGTCCACTATATTACTTGTTACGATATCGTACACTTGCTATATAAAACAATCAACAATAAACTTAACAAATAGTAAGATTGCCAGTACCCCTTTAGAGTACAATGCCAAGCTTAACAAATAGTAAGATTGCTCCTCTATCTAATGTCACCATCTACAGACAGTTCGTAGCAGTCTTATACATCGCACTACTACACGCTCTTACATTGCCTATGTTGTCTGTCGCTTAATGCATGGGCCTTGTTCTCCTCTTAGTCAATCCTCGACTTACGTGCCAATTTTGATGTGGTTTAGATCGGTGATCCTACCAACAGTCGTTCTACCATGGCTATTGTTCTTGCTTGGTTCTCTATCAGTTTTGGGGAACTAAGAAACAAACAACGCTGAGCTGAGTATCGCACGCTTGCAGATGCCACTACTGAGATTTTATGGTTATGATTTCCAGTGACTGATTTGGATGCTCCTCATAACTCTAGTTCTTTACTTTTCTGTGACAATTAAAGTGCAATTCAAATTGCTTATAACGATTTCTTCCATGAGCGTAGACTATTTTAAAACCTTCATCGTCCATAATTTCAAGAAAAATTAAACTTCTACCTAAATCTGGTATATATTTAATTTTTTTCAAGAATCATATTATGACCTTTTCCCAGATTTAAAATCACTTTCCAATTCTTTTTATTTTTCGGGAAAAAAAAATACTTTCTCATAGTTACTTGACATCATTTATTTCAAAAAAAATTATAAAACAATTCTTTTCAAGGATACATGTAAAATATATATCTTGAGTCAAGAATCCACTCAACTTCAATTGATAAATGTCTAGTCATATAGACTTGTGCATTTTATGCCTGCAACTTCATCATAAACTATTGCAATTCCACCTTTAATCTTGTGAGTGTTTTTCATCTTATCTATCCTCTTGTGACAATCTGTTGGAAAATAATGATTTTACCGTACAATAATTTATTTTCAAAATAACTTTTGCAGTGAATAAACAGTTGGGCAGAATACC
Source organism: Fraxinus floribunda (assembly GCA_903798395.1). Classification (NCBI taxonomy): domain Eukaryota; kingdom Viridiplantae; phylum Streptophyta; class Magnoliopsida; order Lamiales; family Oleaceae; genus Fraxinus; species Fraxinus floribunda. The sequence goes on from CAIGRS010299128.1 coordinate 9,917, forward strand.
AAGTTTCAAAATGAACGGAATAAGGCGATAATGGTCTAGGCAAGTTCAACATTTTCTTTTCAAGACGATAATACCCCGCACTAGTGCAGACTGCCTTCCGGCATTCATTTCCCAATATACAACGACATCAACTTGTAAGAGTAGCACTCCAAATTATAAGACCTTACAAACCTACTAATATTTTTGATCTCTCAAAAATTGAAGGACTAAAATGCGCAAAATTAATATTAGGGACTGAAATGCACAATATGGAATAATGCACGACGAAAGGATTATATTTTATAAGAGAGAAAATCAGGAAAGTTTTTTAGAATGAATAAAATCTGGGGTATGGAGACCTATATATAGAAGTTAAAAAGTTGTGTCCAAACATAACATTCGAAAAGTTGCGTCTTAAACAGGCACAACCTGTTTGGACATGTAGTTCAGCTATCAACCGCCAATTTCTAGAGGATGTCACGTGTCATATATAGAAGATTCGGGGAAATAAATAATATAAAATAAATATATTATTTTAAATAATAATAAAATAATATAATTCAAATATAATTTTACCAATAAATATATACCAACTTGGCCAAGCCCAAACCCACGACCCGTGCACGTGTCGAGCCAAGCCGGCTGGACGGCGCTCGCATGATGGCTTTTGCTAAATGTAGTAACGTATAGATCTTCTCCCCTTCAAACTCTATTGGTACTCCTTGGTGTCCAAACCATTGTTCTAAAAAGCGTAAAGCGTGGCTAGGCATGGAGGTCAAGCTTCAAGCTTTAGGAGCTTAGGCGAAGCTCAAGCGTAAAAAACGTTTTTTTTTTATTTTAAATTTTTAATCATTGTAAAAAAATTCAACAATTCAAATAATAAATACCAAACATCTAAAATTATAAAATACTGTATTTACTTAATAATTCCTTCATAAAGATAAGTTTCAAAATCATAATTACATAACGTAGATAACTTGTAGCTTAAATCTCATGTAATCTAACTCTTTATCGGACTCTAATTTAATGTCTTTTTCTTCATCTATATAAAAAAAAAAGAAACAAAAAAAAAGATACATTTAATGGAGCATAGCATATTTAAGTAATTATTCATTGGCCAAAAGAAATGAGTCGTTTACAGCGCTCCTAGCACGCCTAGCCGCCTAGGCGCGCTTAGGCATGCNCTTTATCGGACTCTAATTTAATGTCTTTTTCTTCATCTATATAAAAAAAAAAGAAACAAAAAAAAAGATACATTTAATGGAGCATAGCATATTTAAGTAATTATTCATTGGCCAAAAGAAATGAGTCGTTTACAGCGCTCCTAGCACGCCTAGCCGCCTAGGCGCGCTTAGGCATGCTTGTAGCGCATTAAGCGGTCAACGTTGTAACGTTGACTGCTTAATTACCACTTAGCCTCAAAGCGAGGCGTTTTCATCCCGCTTCGCGCTTAGGCGCGCTTTTTAGAACAGAGGTCCAAACCTAAGTCCCAAATTTGAGCAATATAAAGTAGCTTCTATTCTTCTAGTTTTCCTATGTAGGATTGTTGTTTTCCGATTTTCACCTATTTTTATTCCCAATTTATTACAACTTCAAGTGATCATCTTTTGACATTTATTTCTTATTCATCCTAAATTGGTTTTGAGAAAATAAATACATTACATTAATCTACTCATGGATTAGAATACACTCGGCCAAAATAATATTTTTTCAACTAACGGGACCCACTAAAATAATTCGTTAAAAGTTAGTCAAACCAACTAATTAAAACGAATTTTCCAACACAATCTTCTGAGGGAAAGAATTAACTTATCTATTCCGAACAGGATAACAAGCCATTCGCCAGGGATATTCCGATTAAAACGTGTCTATTTTTTATTTTTTAAAAAAACTTTTGACCTTTATCCTTATTTTTATTTTTCTGTTTATTTTTACCCTTCGTAGATTTTCCACAAAAAGTTTTCCTTTACTATTTGTTTCTACTGAAATAATTGTTTTTTTTTTTCTTTTAAAAATTCTTCCCTTTGGTCATTGAACTGCTCTACATGAGGAATATTTAGCTTCATTTCTAAACTCCAAACATTTATTTCTCAAAGAGGAAACAACAATATCAACTTTTATACTTTCCCACCATATTCTAGGACCTTTTTTCAGTATCTATATTATTCAGACAACGAACGGATATAAATTGTTGATCTCTAGAGAAAGATTCCCCACTATTGATAAGATCGAAGGACAAGTCACTAAATCAATATTGGGATCAAATTGAAACAAAAAAATTTATTTGCACAAATAAAACTTATTTGGTAGTGTTTTAGTTTGGTAAAGGCTTTCTAAACTTTTCTACAATTCTATTTCAATTTTAGTCGTACCAACTTCTGTTATAGTGTTATTACGCGATCACATAAATGCAGAAACGAAGTACTCAATTCAATTGGAAATTATTCAGTTGTCTTGGTTGAATTATAATCAGTAGCCCAAGATTCATCCAAGGCTTTAGAAAATCTTTGGTGTAAAAATAGAACTCCAATTTTTTACTCAAAAGATTAAAAAATCTCATTTGTCTTTCCAAATCTCGACTTCTAATTTGGTACTTCAAACACAGATTGTGATGGACATATTAACTATAAATGACAAATATTAAATGTAATCGTGATAACACCAGGCCAATCCATTCAGATTCTAGGGTTCTCACATGAAACCCTAGACACAAGAAGTTCCATGACAATTAATGTAAAGAGTTTCAAAAATATAATGACCGGTAAAACAAACATAAAAGTAGGGCTAAAGCTTGTTGCTTGAAGTCCATAGAATATTCAATAAAAAGAGTGTTATAGAATTTGGATGTGACTCGAATTATTTGTTGAAGTTAATTGGGTGATTTAATGAAAGCGCACATAAAAAAAAATTCTATTGGAATGCTATTGTTAAATCCTATTCAAATTTACTTAGATAAATTCTAATTGAAGTTCTACTTGAAAGTTAATTAAAAGTAGGAATTTGTATTTGACTTGAAGACAACTTTGGGTTGAAGAAAAATCAAGTTTTGAGGTAGAGGATCCAAGAGTGGGCGCTGCGGTACCACCGTTGCGGTGCCGGAAGGTTTTGGCCCACTTTTAGTTGACTTTATTTGGGCTTCGAAAAATACAAAGCAAGTTCAACAAGTTTTTATAAACATTATCAAATAGAAACGAGTGATGTGTAAGTCGATAGTATTTTCAAATCACTTGACTTGTGTGAATAAAATTTGAATTTAAGAGTTTATAAATCGTTTATAAACATAAGCCAAACTTAGACAAGGACATTTGTTTTTAATAGGCCAAACTTGCAATTTATATTTATTTATTTAAATGTCACGCTTTCAATCCTCCAAATTCTTTTTCACATTATTAAAACATTATCCACTATGAAATAAATTATAATCAACGCTCTTTTTAAAGATAACTCAAAACTTAAAATCAATTAAAAAATTTGTACCTCGTGTCGATTGTAACGTAATCTTTTGGTATGGATTGAAAGAATTAATTAATATTTCTTATTTATGAGTTATAACAAATTCTCTTAAATATGCAAATTAAATAAATCCAACTGTAAAATCAATAACTGTTGTCTACATTCAACGCTGTGTAGTTCTTCTTGATATATATAAGAAAAAAACACATTAGGCAACAAGTCGTAAAATGATAACATCAAACAAAACTCAGAGGGGAGAGATGGGTGGAGAGAGGTGTTGGGAAATTTACACCAATT
>CAIGRS010299164.1:0-20910 GCA_903798395.1 Fraxinus floribunda
ATGATTCATCTATTCTGATTCCACCTATGAAGATTACTTGTGATGAAGAAGTGAATTATCTATTTGAATTGAACAAAATGTACACGACTTCTCTTTGGGTGACTTTAGTTAGGAATGATATCGCCGAAAGTGAACACGGAGATTCGGTGGGAGGGGATCACAATGCCAATGATTTTTGGGACACAAATGGAAATAGCTCATGAGGATGATGTGGTTATTTCTGAGCCAGTTATTCCTCTTTGTAATCTCACTATTACACATATAATTCCGTTGATAGTTCACTACAACAAGATTAACAATGAATTTACAAATGTAGAAATAATTACTTTATCTCGTCAAAAACATGAGTAGGGTGGGAGCGCAAGGGCCGGAACGAGTAGACCGTCATCTAATTCTTCGCATGTGGTTCTCAATTATGAGGATTTGTATGTCGAGCAATTGTTTGAAACAAAGAAAGATTTACAGAAAGTTGTGCATCGAATTGTACTGAAACACAACTTTGAGTTCAAAGTTAAGAAATCAAACAAGTCATTGTTGACGATTGTCTGCGTCGATCAGCATATTTTGAGACTATATTTCTTCTACCTAATGAAGTCGAGTGGGAAGTTTCAGACAAATCGTAAGTTGAATCGCGTGGTCCTGGAGTCCACGTACATCTAGAATACCATCTACCAGAGAGTTTTCTCGACCACGTAGGTGCAGTAAGTGTGGAGCAATAGGGCATACTCATCAATTTTGTACAAGTCAGATTCCCATAAATGACAATTAGACTGATGTGTAATGTATCGCTATGAAATGAAGAAGTAAATTGTACAAAATCATAGTTTAGGGGCTTAGAGAGCAAATATTTAAGGACCTGAGTTGCAAATTGCTAAAAAGGAGATCTCATCGGCAGCGGAGGTGATCCCATCGGGGGCGGAGGCAATCCCCTCAGCAGTAGAGGTAATCATCGATCAACTGAACCGCGCTCCTATACAAATAATATTAAAAATTATTAACTTAGTTAAAATAGGCTAACTCATACAAAACAATAATCAATAAATTATATTTAATTCTCATACCCGATCTTGATCAAGGATAGAATCGGACATTTGATCTCGTAGAGTATGCTGAACGGAAAATTCACGCACAAAACCTCGACCCTCATCCTCCGTCAACAGCGCCAACTCGTTTAGGACATGAAGCTGACATATTGACATTTCAACTAGTTAATGATCATTTGATGAAATTCTGAAACGACATACAATATAAATCTATAATGTCTAATACTCACCTAAGGGTGTCAAGGAGGGCTGATAATTGTTTAACGGACCGACATCCATCTACTGGATGCTCGCCAATGATGCATCCAAGGGCAGCGTGTCTCCCGCAAATCGAGTACCCAAGAGGGGGACCATCTCATATGCTCAGATCTGCAATACATACACTTATTATATATAAATTTAGTATAAAAGAATTTAACGTTGATTATATTAAACATTTACCTACACTGCCAAAGGTAATTCATATGTATCGTACTTACATATAGACCCATCGAGCTTCAAGTGCGATCTAGTGAAGAATTGTACGATGTCCTCAAAACATCTACAGCCCCAAGGATAGTTGTTAAACGCATCGATGTTGTCAACAACTTGCAAATGAAAAATGTTGACGACAGTCTTCTTGTCATAACACATCATCACACTCTCAGATATGTGGACCGGTCCAAGCTCCAATCTATCTAACATTTGGTCGCACTCACTAATCACGTCTATCAACTGGGGTACAAACACCGTCCCATGTCCCTGGAAGTATGTCTCGTACATCATGTTGCTTCTCTCGGTGGCTATCTCGTCGCATGTAATCATCAATCCAGTGATAGGACAAACTCAAACATCGAGAAACTAACGACCTTGCCCCCGAGGTCAAAGTGAAGGGCATCGCCATTGACTAGCCTAAGAAGCCGACATAGGAATGCATTGGTGATCTGTCCTGAGTATTACACTTCTCGCAACTGGTATAGTGGCCACAGAAAGGACTGTCGTAGCACATCTCTGTGCTAATCATTGAGTAACTCCAACACAGAAGTAAAACTTTGAAAGCTACTATTCCAAGTAGTTTTTCTCGCCATCCGCCTCAACTTTGTAACTAAATGATACTCCATCCTGCAAAAGTTCAAATGTTAGAGCATTGAACAAGAGTTAATAAAATAACGCATAATCTTGAAAAATCTAGCGAACCAAATTGTAACTACCATACGCAAAACATCGACGCTAATAAAAAATAAATGATTTAATAAATTAAAGGAGAAGCGCGAAAAATAAAATAATTAAAAAAATTAATTACAAATTAATGACCAAAAATTAAAAAAATGATAAACAAATTAAAGAAAATAAAAAAAATAAAGAAAGAACATTAAAAAGTATTTTGAATTGGAAAAAAATTATAATAAGAAGAAAACAATTAAGGTATTCTTAAATTATTACCAAAAAATAATAATAAAAAATAAACAAAATTAAATAAAGAATATAAATATTAATAAGACTGTAACCAAAAAATGATTTTCATCATGTTTAAAAAAGGATTTTTAATAAGGGAAAATTTCATAACTAAAAGGTTTGGTTTTATCCATATCAAATTTAAAATATAAGGTTTAAAATTTAAAATTTTAGATTTTTTAAGGTTTAAAATTTCAAATCTCAAATTTTTTTAAGTTTTATTTTTAAATTAATTAATTAAACATATATTTTATTAATTAAATATATTAAAGTCACAATTCCATATAATTTGGTCACAAATTCTATATAATTGGTCACATATTATTAATTAGTCACAAATCACAAATTTTACATGTTACAAATTATTTTATGACCACAATTCAAAAAATTTATAAGTCACAATTTATTCATTGTTCACAAATAAAAAAAAATTATACGTCAAAGCTTATTCATCGGTTACAAATCACAAATTTTATAAGTCGCAACTTAATAAATAGTTACAAATTATCAAATTATCGGTCACAGATTAACAATTTTTAGGTCATACTTCATTTCTTAATCACAATTTATATTTTTCATTGGTCACATATTATTTATTGATTACAAATTAACCAATTGAATGGTCTCAAACGACCAAATAATATGTAACCACCACCAAAACTTGTTACTACCACCGCACCACTCCCTCCCAGCACCACCACTACCTTCGCCGCCAGAACTACCGCCACCATCTCTCGGCAACAACACAACTACCTCAAACAAATCAACATGTCACATAAAAACACCACCACACCATCATGCCATTCCACAACCACTTCGACAAATCCAAATAATTAATCACAAACACCGTTTGTCCCACTCTATCACCGTCACTGTCGCCAGCCAACCAACAACCTAACCACAATAATGTCAAACCATAACCACCCCTTCTCTTCTTCGGCTCTAATCTGTAACAACCACTACCATCACTTTTCTACTCCAGCTTCGATCTGTAGAGCCCCCATTTCCTAATCTACAGTACCTGCAACCCCAACCACCTATGACCAGAGAAAAAATGGAGGAAAGGACCTTGGTCTACAGCAGTGATCACCTCGCTATTGCACACAATAATCGCAACGAAGAGAGAGATAGAGGGAAAATCGACGAATAACAGCACTGATCGAAACATCCAACATCATAATCGACCAATCGAACAAGCCCCTACCACCTATCCACACACAAATAACAGCAGCATCGAGCGACTGGAGATGATAGAAGCGGCCTTCCATCATCACCGATGATGTGCACAATGATACATCACTAAGTCAATTCACGTTTCAACATAAAACAACATAGAACAAGAATCATAAACGAATTAAATTGCATCGAGAAAACATACCTCTCGCGGAACTCAATCGGTCTTGGTGTCACTCGGCAACTCTCGAACAAATGAGTGATCCCACTTCAATTCTTTTAGCTTTAATTTAACCTTATTATTGATACCATCATTCTCACTATCAAAATTGTTATTCGTAATATTGTTATTATTTTCTAATTTATGATTTTTAAATCATGAGAAATAGAATCGATCCACAGAGGCAGAAGAATGGCTATCCATTGAAATGATGAGAGAAGAGTGGAGTTTACGTGATTTAAAGGTATTCAAAGGGAAATGGAATTTGGATATGGAAAGAATGGGGCAGCGGAGGGTGGCCGTGGCGGAGAGAGAAGATGAGCAATGAGGATGAAAAAATGAAGCTGAAATGTGAGAAAGCATCTTTAACACTTTGACTGGCCTTATATTTTCTCTCTCTATATAGGCGTGTATATATATGTTATGTTGGCAAACTAGTACTGAAGAGTACAACAATTGAAGCAATCGAACAAGCTCAGTGGCAGAGAAATCTCCCTCACGACGGTCATAGCATCCACCACGTCAAGCAGAGTTGCTCCCTCAGTCTCGTGGAGGCTGGGCTGCCGGCGGAGAGGGAGGAAAGTGGAGAAGAGAGAGTAACGGTTAGAAGAAAGAAGGATGAGGAAAATTGAAATGAAATTAATTAGGATTTTGGATGAAAATTGTACAATTAATATTTAATATTAAAAATAAAATATCTGATTTTTGAAAAGTGAAACCTTTAATCTGATTTTTGAAATTGAATTTTTAAAATTCTGATTTTGTGTAATTTTCACTTTTAACAAACTTACTTTTAAGTAAAATAGCCAACTTAATTCTGTCTTGAGCTGACTAAATAGTCAGCCCAAGTTTAAACGCCTGGGTCGACGGCCAAATGTGTTTTTCTCGTCGAAAAACTCCATTTTCAGCAAGAAAAACACATCTCGCCCTCAAATAATACATAAATCAATTTCTATACTCTATCATCTACTTAAATAATGAACAAAGAAACTAAATAAATGTTAAATCTAAACTTTATAATTCAAGAAAAGTCAAAATCATAATCACAAAAAAAAATAAAAAAAATAACCTTGTTAAAGATCATTTCGTCGGTGGCTGGTTGTCGGTGATTGGGTTGCTAATTGTGAATGGGGTTGTGGTCGACTGGATCCAGACCGAGATTTTTTTTTTCTTTTTCTCCATGGTTCTCGTGTGTGCGGGGTGAGAAATGGGGGTATTTTTTACTTTGATTCTTAAATTCCAATTTATATTATATCTCCTATATATATAAAGTGCCTATAAAACGGAAATTCTTGTTTTAACGGAAAAGTTAACGAAATTGTGTATTTTAACGAAAAATCTTTTTCCACCGTTAGTTTATTATTTCCATTAAATAGCAAAACGCAAATCAGTAAAAAACCGTTCTCAATAAATATAAATAATATAAACTATTAACTTTTCAACTTCCAACCCATCAATTGAAGAGTCCAGGAAGCAAATGAAGGAATTATTGGCCCATTTATTTATAGGCATAACTTATTGCACTTCATCTTCCAACTTTCGATGTGGGATCAACTTTGGTTGTGTTACTGTGCAAGCAAGCATTGAAAGAGGCTTCTTGAGTTTCCACCATTTCTGTGATTTCTGAAGTAGAGTCACCATTTTTCTTGCTTTAGGTGGTGGTGATTCGAAAAGGGCATCAATTCACGGTATATTTTCAAAATTTCCTTCATATTCTTTTCTTTTTTTCAATTTATTAATTTAAGTGTGTATTTGGAGTTTATTTACAGATGGTGTCGGACATGAGCAAGAAGAAGGTCGCGCAGAAGAAGGCGACTGTGGCAGCCAAGAGAGGTGGCAAGGCAGCGGTTGGCGTCTTCCTCCTCAACGATCAGACATGTACTGGAGTTTTGTGCTCGCATCCTCTTTCTAGAGATATTTGGGTTAGTTTTCAGATCCAATCTTAGCTTTGGTTATTTTTTTTAAAAAATAAATTTTTTATTTTTTATTTTTTGTATACATTAAATTTTATGGGAACATTAGTTGATGTTTCAGATTTGGTCTCCATATAAATTTACATAGGTTTTCATTAGTTAAGTGTTTATATTCTATTTTGTGTTAGGTTGTGGAAATTATTACGTATTGATAATCTTACACATCCTTTAAGTACCCCGTAAAATTGGAATCTGAGTTATCACTTGGGGTGTGTGTGTATCGATCTGTTTCGTTTCTTATGTCTATTATCTTGTTTTAAAGTTTCAAACAGAGCCAATGTTTTGGAATGCTCACATGACGAGCAAAGTTATCTTTTACATCTTAACTTTTTGCATCAGCCTCTTGGCTGTTTGTAACTTGTAAATTTAAATTGTCTATGTTATTATTTTAGTAACTGGAAAAAGGATCTCCAATCAAATGTGGACGAGAAAGTCATCAAAGGCTCCAATGAGAAGAGCATATCAGGAATCGAGGAGGTTAAAAAGCGAAGGGTGAAAGTTAAGCGCCTGTTTTTGGTTTTTTGGATTTTCTCTCCTATACCAAATTGCAAAGTAATGAAATGGAGAATTTGAGAGTAAAGCTTGGAATTGATTGTTGTTTTGTGGTTAATAGTGTTTGTTGAAGTGGAGGTCTTGCTCTTTTTGGATGTACATGGTCATTTCGGTTTTTGTTATTTTTCCGTGATGGTCAAGTTTCACGAGTCACTATTTAACAAACACGAGCTAAAGGATTAATGGACGTTTTTTTTTTCCTTCAAAGGAACTATTCTTCTATGGAAGACAATGATTTTCCTTTGTCTATATATTTTTTCCTCTCTTTTAAAAGAGATAAATTTTAAGATGTTTTTTTCTAGGAAAACATCTATATTATCTGCAAATTCAATATGAACCCTTTTGGACCATTTATTTTTATTTGAAATTTTTCCAACTACGAATTCAAAACTGCACATAAATATATAATATATCAAGACTTGACTTATGAAAATTTATCAGAAAATGTTGTTCCAATATACAATATGTCAAGACTTGACTTCTGAAAATTCATCATAACATGGTGTTCCAATACTACTTCTCCACGTAAATTACCCTCAAAACACGCACGTATTTTTTTCCACAAATCTTTGTAGTTGCAGGACCCCATACATCTATGAATTATAATCTCCTGTGAATTTAGATAAACATCAAGAAATTACATAAGAAAAATGGCAAGCTATTTGCAAATTTCATTTCTGATATTCACAATCTTCATTGCTTCTTTCTTCAGTTCCTCACAGGGCAGTGTAATCGGCGTCTACTGGGGCCAAAATGGCGGTGAAGGGACTTTAGCCGCCAAATGTGCCACCGGGTTCTACCAATATGTGAATATTGGTTTCTTAACAACCTTTGGCAATGGCCGAACCCCAGTACTAAACTTGGCTGGCCATTGTGATCCATCTGGAAGTTGCACCAGTTTAAGCAATGACACAAGGGATTGTCAAAATCAAGGCATAAAAGTCCTCCTCTCTCTTGGTGGTGGAAGCGGAAACTACTCGCTTTCGTCCGCTGCTGATGCACAAGAAGTTGCGGATTACCTTTGGAACACCTACCTGGGTGGCCAGTCAAGTTCACGTCCCCTCGGAGATGCAGTTTTGGATGGTGTAGACTTTGTCATTGCAGCCGGCACAGGTCAGTTCTGGGATGACCTAGCCAGGGCGCTCTCGCGTTATAGCAGCTCACAAAGAAAGGTGTACTTATCTGCAGCACCACAATGTCCTATCCTAGATGCTTATCTAGACACCGCGATCCAAACTGGGCTCTTCGACTACCTTTGGATACAGTTTTACAACAACCCGCAGTGTGATTACCGAGGCGGCGTGGATAGTGTTTTAGCGAGTTGGAATCAGTGGACTGCAGTTCCATCAAATCAGATTTTCATGGGATTACCCGGGGCGCCTGAAGCTGCGGGTGGTGGATATATGCCACCAGATGTGCTCGTTAATCAGGTTCTTCCAAGTATCAAGAATTCTTCAAAGTATGGAGGAATCATGTTATGGAACAAATGTTGAATTTTTCATGAAAGTTAAACTTTATAAACTTTACATAATTTCCAAGATCTCCACGTTAAATCATGAAAATTAATTAATGCGGAACAAACCTTGATCCATTGATTTGTATCTTGATTTATTGTTCTTCAACTTAATTGCTTCGAACATTCTTCTTGATTCTTGATTGTGGGTTTGTGGATTTTTCTCTTCAATATGTTTTCACTTGTATTCTTGTATTGATAGGATGACACAAACAATGAAAAATTACATATGAATTGGGGACCATAAATATATATATAGTTTCCATATGTATTTGGTCCATCGTCAAATACAAACTCTAATGGATCCAATCTCTACACATATAATACGACCCACGTTTTATTTAGATGCCCAAAACTCTATTACTTAAGAAAAAATTACCTAAAACCCTTTGTTTCAAGATTACTATTCAAAAATATGGAATGTGAAGTTTACCATTCAAAAATTAGGTGGTAATATAGATTTCATAAATTTCTTAATAAATATTTATTATAACCCACCGTCCACTCCAATTCAAGCCAAATTTTCAATCCCCAACACCCCCAAGTCATCTCTCTCTCTCTCTCTCTCTCTCTTAACCCCACACCATACACTTTTGGCGCCTGCCATCGAAGCCAAGTCTTCGTTGCCATCACTGCGACAAAAGTAGCGCCTTGATTATGATTCTATTAATACTCTTTTTTTAATATATCACAATATATAATTATTTATCAATTACATAAACATTATATCGTTAATTATTTAATTAACCTTAACCAAAAAATTATATATAAACTAAGCAAACGTGCACGTACTTAAACTTAGTAATGTAAAAAATGTGTATCAAATGGGAGAATGAAAACTACCTTTTAAAACTCTCAAATCAGAGTTTGACACATGGCAAAGTATAACCACGGTGTATTTCAAACGAATTAATTTATTTGTACCGATTTTTTTGACAACTTTTTTGATCAATAGCCACATGACGGCCATCTATTGGAGCGCAGGTGTCCTCAATAGGGGACTGTCATGTGGCTATCGATTAAAATGATTGTCAAAAAAATAGCCCCCTGTCCCTAGCGCTCTCAATAGGAGGTCAACACGTGGTTATCGGTCAAAATGATTGTTAAAGAAATAGGTAGGAGTAGCATGATTGATTTCAAACTATACATTGTCCCAAAATTTCCCAGATTAACGAACGCTGTAGTCTGCAGAAGGGGGGAAAGCACCAGTGCGAGCGGGAGAGGAGGAGAATGGCAAATCAGGGCGGAGGACCACCACCAGCAGCACAGATACCCACTAGTTTCGGCCACGAGCTTAGAGCCTGCCTTCGCTGCCGTCTCGTCAAGACCTACGACCAGGTTGGCTATACCCCTTTAAAACCTCCCACATCAAAAGAAAAAGGGGAATTTTTTGGTTCTTGTCAATAAAATACCAAGAAAAATGATAATGACACTCCTATTTTGATTGATTGTTGCAGTTTCGGGAATCCGGTTGTGAGAATTGCCCTTTTTTTCAGATGGACGACGATCATGAGCGTGTCGTTGATTGCACCACTCCTAACTTTACTGGGTCCATTTGTTTTTGGCATCATTTTGCTGCCGAATTTTTCTTTGATTTTTCTCGCACCTCTAAAGAAAAAGGACTTAGGTTTTGGCACCCTTCATTATGTTTTTCCAAGTCCGAGTAGATGGGTAGGGTTTTGGTAGGTTGACAGTGACATGAATGGTATGAAGAAGGGCTTAGGGTTGTCGACCTCAAATGCCCCTGTTTGAGCCACCTTATAATTTTCATTCTTCTTCAATAAAATAATATTTTTCACATGAATAACGCTTCCTTACTTTTCAACCACATGTCCAGAAAAAAATGCATTCTTTTCATTTTAACGTGCATCAAACGGGGGTAATTGGGAATTCAGCCTAGTTTTTCGTTGGGTTATTCTTCTGTATCTAAACATTCTGTAGTTGTGTTCTATATACAGGATTATATCAGTCATGGACCCAACGAGGAGTTGGGCTGCCTGATGGCTCCGCATTGGTATGTTCTCGTTCTTCTACCTTAATTCTTGCTACTATTGGTATCAGTATCTTTGAAATTTTGTGCATAAATTAAAGAGTACAATGTTTAGGGTTTAGATCAAGGATCATATAGACAATCCTCAATTTATTGCAGCAAGGGCTAAGTTTGATGTTATCGCCCTTTGCTATTATCCACATTTCTTCATGCTGCACCTATATAATTAAATTCTAATGAGTCTTTTGTTGCATTTTAAATATATTTTATAGATATGTTATATCCTACATTTGTTCTGCCATTCAAACCTGGACTCTGAATTTTGGTTTTCATGCTGCAATTGTTCTATACAAACATTTTTTCTACTAAACACTGCCTGACCAATACCTTCGGATTATCAGATTGCTTATTCATGGAGAGTGGCAATTTTAAATTTCTATTTATTGTTGTCTACTTGTAAACACTGCTGCTCGATCAGATTTTTCTATTTCGGTGAAAGAACGAAGTAGTCACTCCTTGGTTGTGTTTTATAGATATTTTGTAGAAGGTGAGGTTGGGATTTATACACAGTTTGTGTGCCTTGGCCTGATTAAATGGACTATTTTATCTGCATGTTATGCATATTTAGCTGGGCAAAGTTGGACTTTAAGTTGATGTCAATTCCTACTCACATGTTGTCCCCCAAGTCATTTGCCAAACTTCTTTAAAGAGCTTTATGTAGTTTGTCTATAATTTTTTATTTTTTTGACATTCCAACCCTGCTATGATATTTCTTGGTTCTTTTATCTGTCTAGCTCTCTTGTTCACAAAAATATAATTCGAATAAAACACACCGCAAGTGTGCGGTTCGTTAACAAGTAATAAAGTGGACTTTTTGAGTCCGAGCGTTGTCCTACAAATACAAGTGCTGGAAGGGATTTGAGAATAAATTTCTTTTTATGTCAAGTTATATATTTGACAAATTAATATAAAATGATGAACTTCAGATTATAGAACTACATTTGAGTACTAATCACATTTCTTCAGCCAAGAACTGGGAGGAAATAGTCCTGTGAACTCAAGTTTTCTGAAATTTACTTGGGAAGATATTAGATCTTGCCTCATGGAGCAATCTGTTGTTCCTCGTTTCTTTTTATGTTAAGTTATATATTTGACAAATTAATATAAAATGATGAACTTCAGATTTTAGAATTACATTTGAGTACTAGTCACATTCCTCCAGCCAAGAACTGGGAGGAAATAGTCCTGCAAACTCAAGTTTTCTGAAATTTACTTGGGAAGAGATTAGATCTTGCCTCATGGAGCAATCTTTTGTTCCTCGTGCTAATTTATGCTATGCATATCCTTTTATAGTCAGTAGCTTTATGTTTGTTAAACCAATAATTTGGATCCTGGTCACGTAGATTGTATGATTCTTTTGAACCTTTTTCAGGAAGATTTGTTCCTGGTTGCTACACTCTTGCAGTTTCTGAAGCACTTCCCCATGAAATGCTGGTATGCTATCTTCCAGTAGTTGAATTCTTGACTATGTGCATGTTTGAATAAGCTTAAAAAGTTCACATATAAGTAAATAATTTTTTCTATTGGTGAAAGTTGAAAAATTTAGCCCCCGTTTGACATTATTTAGGATTTTCAATGTTTTGAATAGTGAATTTTTGGAAAATTTGTGGTTAAAAAGTGGGGAAATGTTTGGGATTTATGTGCAGAATATTTTATTGTGTGAATATATAGTTGAAAATGATTTTGTAGAAACCCTGAGGAGTAACTCAATTGGTCAGGTCTTGGGTTTACTCCCCAATGGTCATCAGTTCGAGTCCCCTCAGGCACTGAGGTGAGTACCCGACTGTAAATTTCAGGCCCCGTGGAATTAGTCGAGGTGCGCTCAAGTTGACCGGACATCCACGGTTATAAAAAAAAAAAAAAAAAAATGATTTTGTAGAAAAAAAAAGAGTTTTGAAATAAAGGATGTCAATCAGGGGCGTCACATATTTTGGTAAAAATGTAGTCATCCAAACAGAATGTTAATGAAAAGTAACTACTTTTATATTTTGAGCTTAGCCAAAACATGTTTGTGTTGATCTCTTGACTTTATGAATATATTCATCAACTCCCATAGGTGTCATACAGTGTTGTTTTTCAAATCTCCGGTTAGATGAATGGTCTACGCACATTTCACTTTCTATTCATAAGCAGGAATAGTTTTACTGATTTATTCATCTAAAATCTCGAGTCTGAAACACCTCGTTGCATTGCATCTCAGACCTTATACCACCTGTCCCGCTTATTACTAAGCAACTTCAAGAAGGTGACATGTCAAATGTTGTGCTATATAATGTGGATTAGTACATGTAACTATAAACTCCCGCATTTTTGTTCATACTAGTAAATTTATGCCCCCCCCCCGTCCTTTTTGATTAATACCTCAAGTGCTTTGACCGATAATTTCCATTTTTTGCAGAATATTTGCGAAGAAGAGCGCATACCATACGTTCCACCAAAACGTGTATGAGTTACTAGTCGAACACGGGTGGTCCGACTATCATTGTAGCACATTCGATATAAACAATTAAGCAGTTGGGAAGAAGCCTTGTAATACTTGATTTACCTTGAACAATCTCACAAATTACTTGACCTTTTTTATTTCGTTGAGCACTGGTTTTTTAAGTATGGAGCTATGATTTTTATGCATTTTTGGTTCTTCATATTCCCTCTAGCAGTCGATGGCCATGCATTATTGATAAAGTTTATGTTAAAATTATGTGTTGAAAATCTAATTTTAGACCCAAATTTTTGGGCACGAATGGTTGAAGGACACTATAATGATATTCCCTCGAGCAGTCGATTGCAATGCATTATCGATAAAACTTGTGTTAAATTAGGTGTTGAAAATCTAACCCTTGTCTGGGAGAAATTTTAATCAAGATAAAAATGACGAACTAGATTGTTATTGGCATGTTAGAGTCGTCTGTTTTTTACTTGCTTCCAACGTTAGGATCCACTTAATTTTAGAGTCCCAAATTTTTATACACGAAGTCGATAGGACACTATTCGCCATACATTTAAAAATAAAAATAAAAATTGGAGACCAATTTTATTCTCTCCCCCCAACTTGGAACACGCTTTAAGTATAAAGCAGTTTCAAGCGTCGCCACTTGTCACCAGACACGCTTTTACTAAACCTCTCTGATAATTACTCAACGCACTTCGTTTCGGCAAACGACCTTGCACAACCAAAAATCTCCGGCATTTATGACAGCTACTCTTACCGTGCTCTCATACGCGCCGCCGCTAAGAGCTTCATCAGTAGACACTCAACAAAGACTTTCTTACAATCCCCACCGTACATATCCCAAGAAGCCGGAAGAATCTCTCTCATCCACCGCCAGCTCAACTAATAGAAACCATACGAACTGCGAACATATCAATTTCAAACCTCCTTCAACGCGACGCACCAATCAGTCGATAAGGTAATCATTTGCTTCTGAGCTTTTTTTTTTTTTTGGGTTACTGGGCCTTCAAATAATGGGTTTTCTGGATATAAACACGCATGTATTGTGTTTTCTTGAGAATTTGTTGATTTATACGTACGTTGAATGTGACAGTGGAATTGGGGGATACGAATATGGGGAACGAGAGATGGTTGCCGAGTCCACCAAAAGCGGAGAAGCCTCGCACCATGTTCAATGCGGCGTCATTGGCTTATATTGGAGATTGTATTTACGAGGTATGTCAGCTTTTGAGATTGATCTCTTTATTTCAAATTGGTTATTCTCTATGCTTCAAACCAAATTCGCAAGATGTTGAATTTTAGTTGGAATGGTTATAAATATATAATTTTGTTGAGTTAACTGGTTACACGGTCATATTTAATTAGCCTGAAACAGTGAACATCAGATGTTAAAATGGGTTTTAGATAGAAACTGAAACTCCAATAACAACACTGTGTTGTAGGAAGCATAAAATAGAAGGAAGAGTGAGAGTGCAAAGTCTCAGTTAGGAGGCTATGGACACTAAGATAGTGACACTGCCTAAGCCCTGCACTGGAGTTCTGGAAACTGAATACTGGCATGGGAATGGGCATGGGCATGGGAGCTAAATGTAACTTGTGGGAAAGATCAAAATGTTGAAGCTATAAAATATTGTTCGTGAGAAAATTATATAATATTGGCACATTGATTAGTTTTGTTGCAGCCTGACGTGCCTGGAGAAAAAGAGTCATAAATATGCATGGAGGTCCAATCTATGCACCATTTCTTCTCTCTAGAAAGATTGTCATAAATGCCTCACTTGGAGAAACCTAGATTTTTTATATAGGTGTCTTATTAGTTATTTTATGTTAGAGACATGTGATAGATGGAAAGAATACATTGGTCCAAGAGTGAAATGTTACTCTTGAATCTACCCTATCAGGTCTTAGTTCAACCTCAAACCTGCTGCTGCTGCTGCTAACGATGCTCCCATCTGCTGCCATCGATTCTTTCTGTGGGGAGGCATCAACTGTCTCCAAGAAGCATTTAAGCACCTTTGATGCACGATATATAGTTATTTAGTTACTTGTTTTGTTCTTTACATTGATTAATGAATTTTTTTTGTGAAGCCAAATTATTTATTTTTTAGATACGCGAGTTTATTTTGATGATGACTTAAACAATTTAGAAAGCACCAACAAGTTTGAAACTGTAGTATTGTTTGGTTCAAACATATGATAAAAAGTAGAAATTTTGAAAACTGAATACAAGAAGCAGCCTTGGCAATAATTTATCTCCAGTCTTTCATAGATGTACCTTGTCAAAGTTTGTAGTGGAAACAAGGAACATAATAGGTACATATATAGGGTAGTACTCGACCTGAAGGTCGTAGTCTATTATCGAACTTGAAATTGTACTCTGATTACTATGTTATAATTCTTTAGAAGGTTGTAAGCGTATACTGTGTAACATCTAGTTAATCTGGTTGTTTGAAAGAGATTACTGCCTTCTTCAGATTTTCTTTATACATTTCTCATTTCTTTTGCCATGTGAATTACATGCAGCTATATGCTCGCAGGCTCTTTTTGCTTCCTCCATCGAACATTGAAGAATACAATGATCGAGTGCGATATCCTTTATGTTGAGAACTTTCGAAGATTTGCATTAATTAACGATATTTTAGGATTTTTCGACCTCGTACATTGCTTACAAACTTGAGTTCTTATAAACGAAGGAGTTCTAACTGCATCAGCTTCACAAGCTGGTAGTCCTCTTTCCACCGGGACTTAGCATTTAAATACCTTTTAGTTTTGGAGTTATTTACATTATTTGTTTTCTACTTTAACAAGTTTTCTATGCTAAGCCTCACAAATAATATCTAGTGTGAGACTATACTGCTTGCCTCCCTCTTGCGCGTTTAATGCAAGTGCACATCTGCTCTCAGATTTCGTTTACCTAGTAATCACTGGTGATTTTATTAATCAATAAATTCACATAAAGTGGTACAAAATGCTGCCACATGGTTTGTGTGTCAGAGGGTTTTTCACAAGTTATAGTGTGTCCAGGTGATTCTATTCATCTTACTTTTTATGCATGTCTATCTTTGTGAGCTACACAACAGTTTAACTACTAAGGGTAATTGTAAATGGGTAAATGTGTTTAGTCGCATTTCTTATTATCTGAAATTTCTAAATTATATGGAGAGAAACAAATGAGTAGCATCCTTGCTCCGTTTCAGGATGCAATGCTGCAGAAGCTCATTAATGATAATTACTTATCACAAGAGAAAAGGTTTGTACTGTATCTGCTCACATTCTTTTTTTCCTTCCCTCAATATGCTTAGCCCCTGTTTGGGCCATATTTTTTTTGGTTGAATTAGAAGAAATCTGAACTCCTGTCCAATCATGAACAGTGTCACAATGTGAGACCTGCTACCACTTTGACTCTTATTCCTCAATTCCATTTTTGCCCCTATAACCATCACAAATGCGTTTGTGATGAAAATTGGGGATGAGGGCAGATTTGGTAAACTGTCTTGGACCAGGACGAAAATGTACAATAAATGGCCTGCAATATGTCAGCCTCTTACTGTATTCGGCAGGCTGTTACTGTAACGGTCCATTTTTATCTAAGGGAACAACAAAAATATGGCCCAAACAGGGGCTTA
Organism: Fraxinus floribunda; assembly: GCA_903798395.1. Classification (NCBI taxonomy): domain Eukaryota; kingdom Viridiplantae; phylum Streptophyta; class Magnoliopsida; order Lamiales; family Oleaceae; genus Fraxinus; species Fraxinus floribunda. The sequence goes on from CAIGRS010299164.1 coordinate 16,034, forward strand.
ATGTGAGAATCATGCGTCCTTCATATCACCCTTTTCAAGTTCCTGTCTGGAAGTTAATAATCTTTAACAGGTCCTGGTCTTACTTTGAACAGACAATGCACCAGCTAACCGCTATTCTGCCAACCCATAGCAAAACATGATAAAGGTTTATATGAGAAAACTGTCATTCAATGCTGGTACTGGATTAAAAGTGATAGTACTTCTGTAGGTCTTGCTTGAAGTGTAACATCATCTTGATATTTTGAAAGCTAAGAATCAAATTGGTTGTCATTGCAAGTCTTAAGACTTCAAGTAATTATGCTTGTAAGAGTTTATAAGCTCCATCTGGAATTTAAGCAAAAAACTCCATTAGGCTTTTTGAATAATATAATATCTCAAGTTGACATTTCCAGTATATTAGTATATTTTCACATCTGGCCCCAGAATTGGAAATGCCACAATCACTGTTTTTATCCATGACTATGAGTACCTTGAGGACATGGAAGACAAATCATAACTTAGAATTTTTACTTGTAGCTAATCATCAAATCATTCGTTAATCATTAATCTAGTTTAGCATAGAGAGATTATAAACTCTTAACGACAAGTGCATGCGAAACGGTAAAAAAATTCATGGAGCACTTCTAATTCTGTAAGCAAGTCATACTTATTCTGTTGACATATTCACCAAATGACTACCCAGGCAAAGTTTCGATGATTTCGACCACAAGTTGGAAATGGTCAACATTTACCATCCAACTTGAGGGGAGTGTAGAAACCGTGTGTATTAGTGTAATCTTATGGTTGATTGATTGGGTTGATTATTTTTACTATATTTAGTTTAGTTATTTTCTTCTTTTCATAGTCAGTTCTAACTAGGAAGTCTTTTTCTTCTCAATATTGTACTATTAATAGGGCGGTATATTTTACTATTGAATAAGAGAAAATAATTTCTTTCTTCAATATTACACATAAATCGAAAACTTTTTCTTCATTTTTAGCCATACATTATCCAAAAATAGCTATTCAAAAATGCATTTTTTTCTCTCAAAATGGGGCTCAAGCAAGGGCTTAATTCTATTTTGAAAAACTAAAATTTTAGCTGAAATAGAGTAGGTATGGAACTTGATTTTCAATGGAAAAATGCTTTGACAGGCATGTCGCTACATTTCACGAAATGATTAATATTCATGACGTACGTTTCTTGGCATGCTTTGATTTAACTTGTAAAGCATTCTCATCTTCCAGCTTCTATTAAATTACTCATATATGGAAACTTTATGTTTTTGGTTTTAGTTCCCTTGTTTATTGCCGTGCATACTTCAAATTAGGCACTGCTACCATGCAAATTCCTTTATGTAATTTAGATGGTTGTAGGTGGATAAGATAAGCATGGTTGAGTTCATGATTTGGAAACAATTTGTTTAGTAGAAACATTGACTAGTAATACTCATTATAGGTTGGTTATCTAAACCTGACAAATGTGCAACAGCTGGAAGAGATCATGGTAAAATTAGGCTTTTCCACTGATACTTCTACAGTTGATGGAAGAGAAATCAAATAGTAAGTTCCACACATTCTAACATTCAAAAAGCATGATTTTTCATAAACTTTGCACTTTTATTATTGTCTGTATAGAGTGAAATAATTTCTGTCTTTGCTTAGGATAAAGTATGAAGTTCTCTTATTTTGTAAATGCATTTGTAAATATTTCATATTCTCTCTCTGTTTACTTTCTCCAACTAAGGTTCTTGCTGCCTGTGAAACAACCCTCACCATCCCATGCTCTTTGAGCTGTTTTGCCATAAACTGATTTATTGAGTATTTCTTATTATTTATTAGTCTCCTCAGGAGTCCTCTCTCCTATCAAAGTAGAATTCTCCTGGGTCTCTTAGTCACCTTCGCTTTCTAAGGCATGATGTCTTTTCGAGAATAGTGTGGTCAATTCCATTGGTAACCTAAGGGCTGGCCGATGTTTTACATACATAATGTGCACCTTTGGTTGTGTCCATCAGCATCAGAGATTAGAACTTTAGTAGGTATAAAGAGGCCAATACAGATATATAAGTGGAAATTTAAAACGTGCTGTTCAGAATATGGACTGATTCCAGAAAAATGAAGCATACATGTTGGAATCACTCTCTCGTTCTGGTCTCTACACAATTTATGATTTCAAAAATATTAGAATCTCTGCAGAAAATGATATGAGATTTCTTGTATATTTGTTTTTTGTGAAAGTGAACTTTTTAGGTGGTTCTCATTTTGTTGGAAAAGACAGATATTAAAAGTGCATACACTTCAAAAGTGACTAACTGGGATTTGAAATGGTATCTGATTGGAAAATTTTATCCACAAGAATTTGATTGTAACATTAAAGAGGTCTGAATTTGTGCAATTTGTGTCCCTAGACCCTAAATCCAATGATTTGTAGGGGGAAGCCGTTAAACCCAAAAAATAGTTGCCTCTTGAAGGGCATTAGAAGAGGTTGCCTCTTGTTATGGTGAGGATTGAATTGTTGTTTTTCTTTTTAAATTATTCCTATTTTGAGTGGGTTGCTTTCTTCATTGACGTGTATCTTACAACATCAGATTACCACGTTTTTGGAGATTTTTATTAAGCCACTCTGGTAGAGGAATAACTTCAGACCATGTAATTGTGTTATCTGTCATTCTGATCAATTTATGGTGTCCTTTACTGTATATGACTGAATTTATCGCTTTTTTCTTCCATTTTCTACAGGCAGTGAGGATTCTCGTACAAGTTTATGCCATACGTCAGGCAAGATTCATTTTTGTTATTTGAACAGTCTTTGTTAGTTGTTACTAAGATATATACAAATTATTTCAACTGGTCATTCCTTCCCAACATTTATTTTCAGTCCCACTGGATTATCCCTTTTTTTTTCCAGGAGCATCTTTCAAGACTAATACGGACCCAATAGATATATAAACTGCAACTAAGAAATCGATTTTGTTTCGCATATACTCAGTTCTTTCAATACTCTTTTTGGCAATTGTTCCTTGTAGATCTGCAGTTGAGATTATCAAGTCTTTGTAGTTAAATTTGCCGTCTGCTTTATAAATACAGTGCTTTGTGTGTGTTGAAGTCTACACGGGCGGCACCCTCCGTTAGTGGTGGCTCGGCATGGCACAACTTTGGGGGCAACCCAATATGGCCCCATGCGAGCCATGGTGTGCTGCGGCCCTAAAGCATGCCTCGCATCTCGGCCACTTTTATACCTCTACTCCGCCATCTCTGACAATATTGGCGTTTCATAGCGGTCTATTTGAGAATTCTGATTAAATCCAAGCTGGATTATTGGATAGTGATACCAATTAATTATACGACCTTTCCCTATTGAATAATTTAATTAAGTGACCGAGATTGATGTTGAATTTTTTGCAGCAGCCTTGTGATAATTACAAAAGAATTCTTCTGGGATTTATATCTGCATAAATCCTCAAAACATATTTTTGTGGATAAAATTCATATATGCAGCTCAATGAAGAACCCCACAAGCCATCAGAAATCTGGGACACAAACTTAACAATTCCTATGGATAAAGGGACCCTACCAGAGACCCAAATGTTGTGTGGCATAATCTATCCCATACTAGGATAACAATCCCTTTTAGCTGCTCTTCTGGGCTATACAAACCATATCTTTTAAATTATTAAGCTTTTGGACTAGGCATTTACGTTTTATATAACTGACTCTATCTACACGTTGAATTTGTTGTGGTAATGTAATATAGTTGGGCTAGAACCAGGGACGGATCCATAATCGGATTACAAGTTGGGTTAATACGTAAAATAAAAATAAAAATTACACAATAATTTATTTTTTTTACATAAAAAAATTTAATGGGCCCTGGCCCCCGCCCCCGGGGGGGTTGGGGGTGGTAGAACAAGCCACATCCTTCATGACTGCGATGATAAGATCGACCCATCTTAATCAGCTTTGATACACTAATACTGATGTGATGTCTTTATATGTTCATGAAAATAATTAATTATGCAGCTTAATCGAAACAATCAATGAAAAAGTTGCTTGGTTTAGGATATGGTGATGTCTGAAAATTCTTTTATATTATATATATTCCCCCAAAAAAAGGGTTTAGAGTCATCCTTATCCAATGGTAAAACGTTTTTGTATTTTTGAAGATAGATTAAGCGTTTATTCGACTCAAGATTCGAGTCAACTTGCTACTCCTCGATTCTCGAGTTCAAAATTATGAAAATAAACAGTATAAATTATGCCCCTGTTTGAGCCAATTTTTTTTTGAAAATGAGAATAAAAAATATAATCATTATTGAAACCCACATAAGAGAGAAAATTTGAATTTAGATGTTGATGTGATAGATAACGGTCATATTTTTCATTTTAAGGAGAAAAAGATATGGCTCAAACAAGATCTATATTATTATTTCGTTAAAAATCTAAGTTGACAAAAATATCAAAGCAATATTGCAACGTTTCACAACTAAGATCCAAAAGTGCAAAGCAAAGGTGGGAATGAGGCCATTTAGTGGTCCAATTGGTACATAAAGTGCAATGCTTGGCACCTTTTATCTTAGATTTTCTGTTAAATGAAACTGCAAATGCTATTGTGTAGTTTCAATTATAAAGAAGGAAAAAAGTATTTAATTTTATTTATATTATGAACGATTCTCACTCAAGCTCAAGCAACTAAACAGATTAATTTTAATTTTATGATTTTGTCACAAGTCTGATAATCTTAATCTAAAAGTTTATACAGTTCAAAAGGAGTACTTATGCTTATCTTTTGGATAAGTACTATATAATTATGCCTTATGACTTATGGGCCTACTCATTCAAAGAATACTGTGGTAATCAGATCAAGGGAAAATTTCATGGGAAATTATAAAAAAATCAGG
>CAIGRS010299166.1:0-16889 GCA_903798395.1 Fraxinus floribunda
AAAAAAAAAAAACCCTCCAACGGTCATATTTCTAATTATAATAAAGAAAAAAATGGTGATCAAACGGAGCAACTCTATCAGGAGAATTGTATGTAAATTAATCTAGGGACTACGTTCCTGCTATAACTCTTATCATTTAACTACTTTAGGACCTTTAGGGGTTGTTTGATTGACTTTATTTTTCTATTTAAATTTCTACTTTTGAGGTATTTGATCGACATTTTTGCCTTGAAATTTTTTTTCAAAAATTGATCACGTGACTCATTTCCCTTAAAAATAAGAAAATATTTTCTTCACGAGGGGTATGCTTTTATTTTTTAGGCAATTCATACTTCCCAAAAACTTAATTTTATGAAAACGTATAACATTTTCCATGTTGAAAATTAAATCAATCAATTACTTTAATTATCTAACTACATCCTTAGATTTTCCAAGAAGTCCAATCGTATAGATCAAGATCTTGCATTTAACATTTGTTTCAAGTATAACGAAGCTTGGCTCGTGATCTCGAGCTCGACCCTGCGCAATCATGTTGGGTCGGAAGTATTTGACAATATCAAATTTAGTCATTCTTTGATGTGGATTAAAATTTTATTTTTATAAAAGTTGATGAAATGCGTGGTTGAAAATTTGTGGATCTCATAAAATGTGGTTAAAATTAATTGTTGACTTTGACTTATATTAAAATATTGATTCTAATCAATACCAAACATGGGTTTAGATAAGAAATCTTAACTCTTGTTTGATTTCCATAATTTAAAAACTAATTTTTTTTTTCTCAAATTCAATAGAAAAAATTAATATTATAAAAATCATTTTCAACAAAAATAGGTCTCAAATATATGCATATAGTATTGGGGTTTGGTGGGATTAAAATCAGATTTTAATTAGATTTTGATAAATTGATGAAATATGTGGTTAAAAAATTGTGGATCTTACAAAATACATAGTTAAAATTAATTATTGATGTTAATATAGATTAAAATTTTTAGTTTAATTTTTATCAAACAAAGCTACATGTCTTGAACAGGATCTATTTTAAGAGAGATTCTGAAAGAAAGCCCATGGGTCGGAGCAGGGCCTGCCCGTCAAAGAGGTTGGATAGGCCTCTTCCATATCGACTGGCCTAGGTGTAACAGCATATAACAAGCAAAGAATGGGAAAAAGGGCAACGCAGAGAAATGTGGGGAGGAGAATTCTGGAGGGAAAACAGCAAAATGGAGAGAGGGAGTTTACTCTGGACATGGACTCTCGCCGTTTTATTCCTCATTTTTACTCTCAATTTCCTCAGGTTTAGATTCCGATTTGTATATATCTATTTCAGAAATAAAAAACCTGCTCATTCGGATCCCGTGACCAATTGCGTCGCCGATTCTACCTCCAGTCCCCTTTCTGAACATCGGTATGTTTATTTTGTAATATTATTGATGCTGCTGTATAGATGTTTTAGAAGAATTTTTAGTAAGATTGGATTTGTTTTTGCAGAATTTCTGGAATTATATCTGATTTAGATTTGAAGAATCTGATAGACAACCTAGATGAGAAGTTCCATGAAAATATTATATGGGAAAATGTCATTGACAAGAGTAACAATCGTTTTTCGTATAAGGCCAAGTGTTGCAAACAAAAAGTATGTGCTCTTGTTGTATTTTCAATCTGAGTATTTTTAGCATATTTTGATTGTCAGCACAAGTGAAGGGGTTTCTTCTCTTTCTTTTTTCCTTTTGTTTTTGCAGGATTGGCCTTTGAAGTATTTGAGTGTCACAACATTTGAAAATTGCTCAATTGAGGTGCTGATGAAGTATTATATGGACAATGATTACAGGAAACTATGGGACAAGACTGTGGTTGAGCACGAGCAGTTGCAGGTGGACCAAGCTAGTGGGACTGAAATTGGTCGCACCATTAAAAAGTTCCCGTTGTTGACACAACGGGAGTATGTATTGGCTTGGAGAGTCTGGCAAGGCAAAGATGGATCCTTCTACTGCTTCAGTAAGGTGTAACTAAAAACCTTCTGTCTTTGCAGTGAATTGCAGTGGGTTATCTTTTTATCCGCAATAAACAGATAGATTGTTATTTATGAGATTTATAGAAGAACGCAGAAAAAGAAAAAAACTTACTGTAAGATAGTCATGGTTCATGAGAGTATTTGCCACACTGTTATTTATCTTTTGACGTTATTGAATCAAATAGTAGCTACAATTTCCAGGGCTTATTGGAAGTTAATTGTTATTTTCTCTGGTTACTCTTGGCCCTGTTACTTCTTTCTGTTTTAGTTGAATCACTTAGCTGTTAATTTTGGAGTTTTCTGTCTTTATAATTAATACTAGAGATGGAAATCTGGGATTTTCTTTTATAGATTGATAAGCTTAAAGCTTGATTTCTAATGTGAATTAGGTGTTATATACCACGACACAAGTGGGTTTTCTGTTCCTTGCTCATGGAGTGGCACACTAAAAAAACCAATGATCTAACCCATAGATTATCCTTGCTAGGCAAAAGTTATTTTAGTGTCTTGTTAATGTGTACCTTATTATTTTGTTCACCTTTTCGTTAAATCTTGTAGCTGGTAAATTTTGAGATTTAGGTCTTTCTGTAAAATGAAACTTGTCCTGTAAACGATATAAGGAACTTGGTTTTATAGATTGAAGAAATTTGGTTTCTAATTCGCTAAACCTGCTTATTTTAAGAACCTGTGAAATAGTATAATATGCGGTGCTTGTTGGCATATAACCAGTTGAAGTGCTTGATGGGTTCAAATGAATAAGTTTTTTGTATAATTTTATTATGTAACTGGCAAGTTTTTAATAATGGATAGGGTAAGTCTTCGAGATAATATTTGTTTTTGGTATTTATCATATTTCTTTTTCCACATTTTCCCTCTGTGATTGTACCTTATGTGTTATATATGCTTACATGTTGTATGTGACTATTACTAGGAATCTGAACATCCTTTGGCTCCAAGACAGAAGAGGTATATAAGGGTCACACTCTTCAGATCTGGGCCATCTGGCTGGAGAATCAGGAAAGGTAGGTTACTTATTCACCTTTATATTCTATTCCTATGATTTGCACTTCCAATTGACGGTCTCAGAATAACATAGTTGACCTGGGTTGGTAGGCCTGAGACAGTTCCATAACTAGCTGTAGGTGTTTGGAGATGAATAGGACGAATAGTTTTCTTTTCCACTCTTGCTTTCTTGTTGAATATATGATGAAAAGTTGAGATTTAGAGCATGTTTCTGAGTTCACTATTTATTAAGATCGGGTATCATTCTTTTCAAAGAAAATGTAGAGATGTCTATTGGTACCCACACTGAATGTTGAACACCTTCAACTTTTCAAAAATGATTGGTAGTCAAATGTTCTTCCTAAGCTGCATTTTGTGAAAAGTTGGAACAATCTTCAAGTTCAGTTGGCTGTATTCTCGTTTAAATGGCTAAGCCAACTTTCTTCCGTCTAATTCTTATAACCATTTTTTTAATATAAAAAGCAATACAAACCATGGAGGTGTCACGTAGAAAGTAAAATGATGTGAATGACATATCGGACAACCGAATTTTATCAATGACTTTTTATTAACTTTTAATATCACTACTCACCGTTGTTTATATTATTCATGGAAATGTCAGAAATATCTGAGATCTTGTGACATTATGTATATGATTATGCCGTTGTTTGGGCTCCATTTTAATGAGTTATTGATAAAAATGTAGTTAGGAATAATGATTTTTTTGGAGAATGTATGGTTAAAAAAGAAGGAAAAGTTTTGGGTTTACATTTAAATTTTTAATATTATTTTATTGAAAAATGTTTGGTTGAAAAGAAGGAAGAGAAAAATGCATAAAAATTAAAATGGAGCCCAAACAAGGCTATACTTGTACCTTTATCCACTTTACGATTTTATTCAATGGTCAATAAGTTTAACAAATGAAAAATTTTCAACTTATATAATTTAAATAGATGATTATTTTGTCAAGATATTGTTATTTTCTGAGGTACGAGTGTAATATCTTTCTCATAATATGCAATAGCGTGCACATTATTGTATTTTCATTTGATATCTTATTTTTTATGTTTTGGCCTCGATAATCTTAATCAAGATTTTTGGGATATCTGTAGATCTGCTAAAATGTTAAACAAGAATTAAAATATATGTTAGGGAAATTTTAGTGGTGATCCTCAATTTATGGGTGTTGTATCAATCAGGTATCTAACCTTTAATTCTGGGCATTTATTTAAATCACCAGCCTACCTCTTTGTAGCACTTTGATCATCAGTTGGCATGTCTCCATTCTAGTTGACTTGTCAATTTTTTACCGATGAGATGGTTCTAACTTCTACAATTTTTTTTAACCCTGAGGGGAAGCTCAATTGGTCAGGCCTTGGGTTTGCTCCTCAATGGTCACCAGTTCGAGTCCCCTCAGGGCCACTGAGGTGAGAAACGTCTGTAAACTTCAGGGCCCCGTGGGATTAGTCGAGGTGAGCGCAAGCTGGCCCGGACATCCACGGTTATCAAAAAAAAAAAACTTCTACAATTTTTTTAATAAAAATAAATAAAATAAACAGAAAAGAACAAGTCAAAGGAAAAAACTAATAGTCTTCTTAATGTACAAATTGCTTACTGGTGTGGTGGGGGAACGTCAGTTGGGTGGTGGGGTTAGGGTAGGAAGCAGGGGGTGAAGTTGAGTTGGTATTTTCTTTTCTTTTCCTATATTTTTCTTTCACTTTTCTCTTTTATAGGTTGGTGACCTGTTTGCACAAATTTAATAGATTGAGAGACTACGTTTACAGTTTTCCCTATATGTTATTATATATCTAGCTTCCAAATAATTATAATTTCAATAATATGTAAACCAGCCCCAACTTTAGCAACAGCCTTTGAGGAAAAAATTCAATTTTTTATCATGTAAAGTATGTTGTTCTTTTTATGTATTGGGGGGTGGGTGGGTAGGTGGCTGGTCCTGTTGAAAATGCAATTGAAATTTCAAAACAAATGAACCCATGCACACAGACACAGAAAGAGAGAGAGGGAGGGACAGACCAACAAGTTGGTTCATGAAGGCTTTTTTATAGGTAATATTTTCTCGAATGCTAAGGAGTCAGCCATTAGGATATTTATATATATATATATATATATTTTTTTTTTTTTAAAACCAGTTTTGTCAAAGTCTCCTTTTGCAGTTCCTGGTAGAAATGCATGTGAGATCAAAATGGTGCACCAAGAAGACGCTGGTCTGAATGTGGAAATGGCAAAGCTAGCTTTTGCAAAGGGCATATGGAGTTATGTGTCCAAAATGGACGATGCACTACGCAAATACTCGACAACTAATCGGCTTCAACTAAATTCAGCTGTGGGTGCCATTACTTCAATTCAAAAGGTTAGGACTATACCTTTGCATGATAACACTAATGCAGGTGTCTGATGTGAACATGATAGTAATGGGATTATGGGAGCATGATGTTGATATTTTTTTATTGCAAGATTAAAGATCTGATACATGTTTCTACCTATGCTGAATTTGATTTTTTGTTCTGATGACCAAAGTAAAACAATAAGGAGAAACATAAATATACAAAGATTAATATGTAAATCAATAATGTGAATTAACCTCTGGCTTCCAACTGTAATCGATGTAATGGTTGATTAATCATCCACATATCTTCCAGTCTATTCCAAGTGCCAAACATTTTTATACTTCAGACAATCTGACCAGTTTGTCATGTTTTGTCAAATTACATTGCAGGCTTGGCTTGTGTAGCTGTAGCTACACATGCCAAATCCCCTGATCTGTTTGGATTATAAATCTATCCTGGAAAAGATTACTAAATTTTAAAGAGTAGAGCTTGATGGAAACATTGCTTTTTTTTTTTTTTTTGTAACCAGAGTTGGATTATTCTAATTCAGGCTAATGCTAACGAGTTCATTGACTTGGTTATTATGCTGACAATTGGATGTGGTGTTAATTTGTTCCTGTTGCCCAATAAACCACCCCTGGATATTGATATTGATATATGAGGTCAATTGATTTACTTTTGTCCAACGCTTTATGAGTTGTTTGGATCCCACCACATCGAAAACCTGGTCTTGTGGCATTCTCCTTTGGCACCTGTGAATTCCTTGAGCCAAGAAAGATGTAGTTAATTATATGTATAAATCTCAGTTGCATTCTTTCGTTTCCTTGCCTTTTTTGATATGTAAGAGCTTGCTATTCTTTGTGAATGATTATTCTTCTATTTTTCACATAGGTCCCACCTGAATTTGAAACCCTAGACGGGTCAACCAGCACAGTTCATCCAGAAGACTCGACAAGTGCCATTAGCTCCTTGGGGACTCTTGAATGCAATGCGAAGAGACTCTCGATAATGCCTTCCAATAAATTGATAAGAAATGGTTTGATTGTTGTTGGGGGTGCATTATGCTTGTCTAGAGGTCATTCCAGTTTGGGTGCTAAGGTTGCCATGGCCTACATATTGAGCAAGCTTAGAAAACATGGTTCTTCATCTAATCAAAACAGGCAAAGTTCATTAAGATAGATGTTATTAATTACAAATAATGTGGCTAACCTTGTCGTCTGAAGGTTCAATACGGCTGTAGATATTTGCTGCTCGTCCTCCTTGTAAATATTACCTTGGATAGGTGCCATGCTGTTTGAAGAGAAACACAGGGTTCGTAGAAACAACAGATATCGTTTTTTTCATTTCCAAGTGTCTCTTGCTGTAGCCATGTGTATGCAAAACACGATTTCAACAGTTATGCAACAAACCTCTCATTTTTATTTTATTTTAACTGGATTTTAGTCCTTTGATGATGCTTGACAAAACTTAACAGATATTTGCTCATTTATATATACCAAATAATGTTCTATGAGTCGAATGTGTACTCGCTTGCTGACTTGCTTTACTAAGTTAACCTTGTTACTGGTTTTGTATAAGAAGAAAAGAAGTTATTTTCATATACATCAGCTTTTTTATTCGATAGAAGATGTTGCTAATGGGGTACCGTCAGTTTATCAGACTCTTGAAAGACACAATATTCTTTATTTTATAGAACGGTAACTTGAAATAAAGTTTCTAACACATTCTTTATTTTAACTTTTAGTTTGACAAACTCATTGTTTATTTATTTTCGTATTAAATGGAGGTTTGAATACTACGTTTTTGTGATTAACTAAATAATATTTGAATGTTTTAATCGTTATCACTTATTGTAAATTATACTTTATTATTAAATAAAAGATAGATTGAAAGATATTAAATATCGAATAATACTTTTTTATTTGTTCACAACTTTGACCAATCCTCTCGAACAAATGTTATATCATATCAACCTTTTTAATAGGATGATCTATATGTATTACTTACTCAAATCGACAAAAACATGTGATTAGATTCAACTCTTTCGCTAAGTCAACCTGTGCTACCTTATGTGGGCTCAATTGACATGGAAGCAAACTATGAATTTTCCAGTTATTACGATCTAATTCACGACCCACGTACTTTGTTTATTTCCAACTAGAGATTATTATCTGTCAATACAATTAAGTTGGTGGTAAATCAATAAGAGAAAATTACCTTAACCCCCTACATTTTAATTATCAATTTCAAAATAAGGTGATAATTTTTTATTTTTATTTTTAAATTTAAAATCACATTATACACACACTCTACGATCACCCGCCTGCAGGGGCGGATCCAACACCCGGCGAGTCGGGGCGGCCGCCCGTGCTAGATTTGCCGGAAAAAAAATTAGTTAAGAAATAGGAAAATAATTGTATATATATATGTTATTGTAGAATTTGGAACCAAACCATGTGCAGACCAATTGGAGGCGCATCCGCCCTCCGTGCTCAATTCCCGGGTTCGATTCCTTCCTTTAATTTTTTAAACAAGTCAATAATAAGTAATGTTAATTAATAATTGGTTGTAGCTCACATGGTAGAAGTGCCCTTTTGTGCATTAGAGGTATGTGGTTCAATTCCTATGCTTTTTTACTTTTTTTGTTTAATTTTTCAATATAATAAATAATAACTAAGAGTGTGTTTGGTGCATATTAAAATGAGAGAATGTATTTTTTTGAATTGATGTGATGATGAATATGTGGTTGAAAAAAGAAAGAAAAATTATTAATGTGATGGAAAGTATTATTTTATTGAAAAATATGTGGTTGAAAATGAGTAGAAGAATGAGAATGAAAAAAATAATGTGGAACAAACGGGGGTTAAATAATTATATATTATAATTTTTTGTTTTCGAAATAATTTCTTTAAAAAAAATTATTGACTCAAATTATTACTCTATGATATATACACTTTTATTGTTAGATTTTATAAATTTTTATTTTATAAATTTGAAATTTGAACAATTTAATTGTTGTTTTTTATTCTTTTAAAGTTCGAAAAATATTTTTTCTTTTGTGGTAAAAAATAGTTTTAGTTCTAAAAATCATTGTTTTCAAAATTTTACATAACTTTCACAAAAACTCGGAGACTGTCTTTACCATTTAATTATGCTTTATGTATGAATTATTTCGTTTGAATTCGTAAAAAACTTGAAACTTGATCGTACATTTACGATTGAAAAATGTATTTTGTTTATTATGAGTTTTTTTACGTTTCAATGCATTTATATATTGATTGAAATTTTTTAACATTATTTAATTAAATATTAATAAAAATCTTATTATTACGATTATAAACGACTGCCCTACCTGACTTAATATCCTGGATCTGCCCCTGAACCTGGGTGTTATTAGCATACATATGTACTTGTAATGAACATAAGACTTGTAAATTTCCAACAAATAAGGGACAAAAATAAGGCTATTACGATCGTTAATTGTCTGTGGTCATCGATCAACGGTCACGGGTCAACGGTATTCGCCCGTGTTGAGTTCAATTCCAGGATTCGCCCCTGCCCGCCTGCACTTTCCAGACATTTGCACATGGGTTATGTTCTCCCACCCACCCACCCACCCACCCCACCAACCTAACCAGTAACCACCATAAATATCTTCCATTGTACAGGCTCTTTCTATCTCTAATTGAAAGCAAATTGAGTACATTTATGCCTTGAGAGAAAAGAGATTCATGGAAGAACCATCGAGCAGTTGCTTACATTAGATATTCTCACCTTTCTTACGCTTCTGGCTTTGTTGGCCTTGCTGGTATGGCCATCGAGTTGGTGATGATTATTGGAGGAGGTGGAGGTGGTAAATTGTGGTGCAGGTGATGTCGGTGGTGGTGTATTGCAGGTGGTGGTGTAGTACTGGTGGTAGTGATGACGGTACGTTGGAGGAGGAGGTGGTGGGAATTCCTTGTTCAATCTATCAACCTAGATACTAGTCGTACTTTAGGCCTATTTGTCCTATTTGATTTGCTATTTTAGAAATGGTGAACCACATCCTTGACGGTCCACACCTGCCCTGCCCTGGACTTTGGTGAAGGAGGTAAATCGTAGGTTATGCCTTCAAGAGTATAAGGTGGAAGGCTGCTTGTACAATTGTACTTACCCAATGGCTAAATTCATATTTCAGGATTCGAACTCTTGACGCGACAGCCTCAAGCAAAGCTGTGGTTTTTTCACCATTCTCTTTTACCACTTAGAGATGTGTCATGAGGGCTTGATTTGCTATTTTAGGTTGTGGTTGTGGTGGGTTCTGGTGCTAGAATGTAGTGTGTAGGGATTTGTTTTGGTGGCTCTGGTGACCAAATCTATGTTATTTGTGATGGATTGATCGGTGTTAATTATGATTGGTTGTGATTGTATGTGACCAAATTAACAATGATTTGATTACGTATCATCACAATTAAGACTGATCTGATCACAGATAGTCATAAAGAAGATAAACTTGGTAAATGTCACATATAACACAAGTCTAGTCACAAACAATAACATTTTACACAAATATGGTCACAAACAATAACAACTTACACAAATAGTTATTGTGATAGTTAGTAAAGAAGAAACTGTTTCAAGGCGGAATTCACATATACCCCATCTTTGTTGCAGTATAGAAATCATCATCATCATCTGAATTAGAGAGAAAAAAATCATCAATATCGAGTTGATGGTTTGAGAATCAGGACTAGGCACTTGTTGCTTCAAAGGAGATGAATAAATATGTGGATTAAGTGTGATAATCTGGCCGCTATGAGGGTTTTAGGAGAGAGAGGGCAGGGATTGGGGACAGAGTTGAGAATGGAGCAACTGAGGAAGGCGGCTGTGGTGGCGGATGGAGAAATGGGTGGCTGTGATTCTTTTACAAGTTTGTTAAATTTAAATTTTTGTTTTTATAGTATTATATTTATATACTTTTCCAATAAATGATATATGCATAGTGGAATTAATATTATTCCCCACACCAGAGTTTAACGGTGTTGCGTGATTCGAAAAAAAATAATTTACGTTTTAAAAAATAAATTCGACAAATCTAAATTCTCTAGCTCAGTATAAAATCTACTTCATATTTTAATCTATCAAAATTGTTCAATTATTCAGTCTCTAATAATAATCCACATTAGAAAGATTAGAAGAAAAAATTCATGTATTGAAAGTACAAGAAATATGATATTTTTATTTATTTATTTATTTTATCTCAATTTGGGACTAGAGTTTTACTTAATTTTGCAGTGTTGTAAATATCTAGACTTTATTAGGATAAACACAGGGCCTACATTCAATTCATAAGCTTAATAATCAAAGACACTAGTATTGTTCTTTAGACTCAATTACTTAATAATTTTAAGTAACAAATAAATAAGATAAAGTAATTTTATCCTCATAAATTTGGATCTTGGGGCAAAATACAAACTTAAGTTTGAAGCACAACTCTATTCATCTTTATCTGGAATCAGGATTCCATTACAAAAAGTTAAACTTATCATGTAGACTAGTCCAATTTCCATCTAAACTCATTATTTACTTCTACGGTTAATAAATGTGGGATTTTGTTTACACTTTTCGAATAGAGATACACAATAAGTTATCATTTGGCTGATTGCAAGAGAAAAGTGGAATAAACGATACAAAATGTAATCAATCAATAAAGTATTAATTTACCAATCTTTATGTTTTTTTTTTGAAAGTCATTTTCTATTCTTTTTTTTTCTTTTTGAATTCATACCCCACAATTCTCTAGCATCGCCAAACTTAGAGAGAAGAAGTATGTTTGTTGAGCACTCTAAGATCAAAGAGGCAATAGAAAAAAGAAAGAAAGAAAAAAAATAAAGATTGATAAATTACCTGATTAGTCACTAAACTATTTTCTGCATCTTAGACACCAACTTCTGTACCACCCAAAGTGTATACATATCTAGTAATACTCTTCTTGCCGTCAATATTTCATACCATGTCAGCGTCTACATAGCCCTGTATTCCAAAACTTGATTTTTCGAAACATAAAGCTGAATATGAAGTACCTCTCAAGTATTTGAGAATCCACTTTACTACTTCCCAATGTTGTTTTCTTGGATTGCTCATATATCTTGCCATCAATATTTCATGCCATGTTGATACATGAACTTCCTTCTTCAAAGATTCATTTTCTGCCAAAACGAAAGCAAGTTTGGCAGACCCTTCTACCTCATTCTTCTTGGCCATCACAGTCTCGGCCTGGGCCCTCCTAGCTACTTTCTTAACCTGGGAAGCTTTTCTCACAAACTCCCTATTTTTCCTCTGGAGCATCTTGAAGATTGCCTTCGTCTCAATGGCCATACCGAATGACCTCATCGCCTGGGCAACCATGGTGGAGACAACGTCCACAATGTCGCTGCTTTCAATGAAGTTTTTCCATTTTTCAGTCCAAAACGTGTAAAGTTGTCGTGGCAGTTTGAACTTCGGGAGGCAATAGAGCGATGGCCTGAGATTCAAGCTCAGGAGAGCGCTTACCCTGAGCCTCTTTTTTTGAGTTAGTGGGTTTTGTTCTTTTTTACGGGCTCCTGCCTTAGAGGTTCTACAGTAGCAATGGAGGTCGCCAATAATTTCTCCCCAGTAGGAGCCCCTGAGTGAGGTGGGAGGATGTCGGAGGAACTACCCACCCCGGTGGTGGATACCTGAACCTTTTTCTTAGGCTCCTCAACGACATCTTTTTTTCCCTTATTTGCTGGAGAGGATCCGCTCTCATTTTAGGGTGCAACTTCCTTGCTGACCCTCTCAATTCTCTTTTTTATCTGCCTCCCCCCAGCAGATGTGCTTTACCCCCATCTTGCCAGAGGTCAAAGTGGCAGCCAATATAGTTTCCATGTCAGGGGTGGGGAGCTTCCTCTTGTCAAAATTTTCTGTAAGAGACGAGAGTCAAAGTCAGAAGTGTATGAAATGACGTACAACATGCGCTATATTGGAGATATCGACAAGAATTTCCTACCTCTGGAGGCAATCAAGTTTAGATTTTTGTAGAATCGTTGGGGACGATAAGTTGTCGAAGTGTCTAACTGAAGAGGATAGGCGATATATATCTAATAGGACCTCCAAGTGACTCCTAACAAGCTCGAAACGTTCTATAGTTCCTGAAAAATGACAAGTATTGAGTTAGTTGGAAGAATCATCCAATAATTGCAGAAATAAGTTATGAGATGGCATTCACTGGGTTCAGAGTAGGAGGTTGGAACTTAAACAAAGGGGATAGTGTCACCCTCACACTCCTGCCACTTCCCTCGAATAGAAAACCATGTCTCTTTCCACCCTTTGATGGATGAGGAAAGACCTGTCACTAAAGGGGCATGTGACCCCCATTGGCACATGGAGTACTAACCCCTGGAATCTCCCTTGCCCAATGACCTAGGCTGGAAAATGGTCTGAAAAATGTAGAGAGGCATATCTTCACCTAAGGAAGTTTGCTTCCAGTGAATATAGGACCCAATTAATTGAGGTCAGGCATTCGGAGAAAGTTGAGTAGGAGCCAATCCGTATAACCTAAGGACAGTTCGAAAGAAAGGATGAATAGGAAGATGAAGTCTTGACTTGAATAAATATTCGCTAATGGAAACGCACCCCTACCTCGGACAGTAGGGTCACTCATTTGGGGAAGGGGATAGAAGTTCTATATTATAGGGAATCCTATATTTCTCCTTAAGTTCAGCTAACTTGGTCGGACTGGCATTCAAAGGAACTTTGGCTGTCCCCCAAGCTATCTCCCATCCCCATTGAGAGACCTCTCCCAGAGGTGGCATCGCTTCTACCAACCTCAATCATTCTAACAGGTTCGACTGTACTATCCTCAAAAGAAGAAGAAGATTCCATTGATCCCAAGACGTAAATAGAACTCTTCATGGAAAACAATGCAAATTCACAACACTTACAGATGTATCCTGAAGAAAAAGACAGGAAAAAACTTGAAAATGCGAAGGAAGCTTGTAAACTTGAAGAGACTGTGGAGAAGACGAATCTTGCAGGCGATATCTGCGTGAAAGTAGAAGAAAAATGACACTTTTTAAGGGCGATCTCCTTTTATAGGCTTAAGAATCCAACCCTAGACGTTGGATCAAGATCTAACCATTTGGCTGTACGACTAGGAACTAAGATCAGAGCCACCCATTGCCCAGATGCTTCGGATTCAAGGGTCCGGATTAAGGCTTCAAACGCACGCACCCTACCGCTACTGGGATCTAAATGGGAAGCAGAAGAGACAGCCATAATTATGGACTAAATGCGGCGGCTATTGCGTGTATCGTGAATTGCTCCATAATGATTGCCTTCCCTTAGAAACGGCCAATAACATCAAATCATTGAAGCACCATTTTAAGGACTCTTTGTGTTTCACAAAGATGGTTTAAATAATGAAAATGAACTCCTCGTAAATATCAATCCGAGGCTATTTTATTATCAACAGATGTCCCCAACTTCAATTATGAACTTCGGTTACACTACTCATCCCAGACATTGAGGACAAAACCTCATAAACAAGTGGATCACCTCGGAAGGTTAGAACCTCTTCCCCTCAAAAGATCACCTGGCACCAGAAAGTCCATGCATTACATGAATAACCATGCATAGACTTGAGGAACTATTGTTACCCTCCAAAATTAGAGACTCCAAATCAGCACTCCACGTGAGCCTCCACGCAAGCAATATGTCTATGTAAGCAGCCATACATACCCCGAAGTTAAGTTAATGGAAAACCAGCTGGGAGGTCTTCAGAGAAGGTTACAAGGTCAAAAGTCAACTAAAATTATGGCTATTCGAGGCTCATTCAAAGAGCCGAAGCTTTGTTTGACCGATGTCCCTTCCTCCCTAACATCGGAGGCCTACTTGAAGCACATCTATGTAAATGCAGAGGCTCCTAATGTACAAAGTACTGAAGCTCCCAAAGCCCCATGCAGAAGTTCAACAAAGATATCCGAGGCCCTCTACTACCAGACGCTTTTCCAAAAAGGCTGACCCTGATCCAGCAGAATCCTATGCTGCCTGTCATTATGGATTTGGAGATCCTTTAGAAGTGATTGATGAGACATGTAATAAAACTCTTTTCATATGTCAGGCTATAGTGTGTAAAGCGGCTGACCCTTTATCAAATATTAATTGTAACAAATTGACAGTGATGTGAAGTCTGGACCTGGGAGATGTAGCCATGTGGATTGGATCCAACGATCACGGCGTCAACTAGATTAGTATAAATAGCTCCTCTTTGTGTGAAAAAGAGGATTGCATCTGTGTTTGTGGAGAAAAAGAATACCAAATATATTCATCTTGTGAAACTCATTACGAGATTTTTTACATACTTGATTCGAATGTACATGTGTCATTTAATTTAAACCGTGTTTTCCATGATAATTCATCATCCTCTGAATTAACAACTTATTGGGCCAAAAGTTCTAGTCGTATTCCTTATCAAAGTTTACGCAAATACTAAGACTTCTCACATCTTCCATTATGACATGACCTGAAAAACAATGTTATTCCAATCCCTTTTTTCTTTACTTGCTTCAACTTCACCATTGTCTCCTGTGGTGCATTCTCATTTCATACTGGGGCCCACAATCCTATCCACTTAATTACTTCAACCCTTTGTTTGTTGTCTTATCTAAAGTAGGCCCTATTTATTATCTTTTCACTCCAAAATATAGTACATCATACTCAAAAATCTTTTGCCATAAAATTTAGAATGGAAAACATGGACATAATCAGTTTAGATAACTAGAGAGATCTTGAAATTGGGAATCATTTTATCTTTCGACAAAATTAGGCACATGTAACCTACTAGTCTATCCAGAGTTCATTAATTTATTTTATGGAACAATCTTATTTTAATCGAATGATGAATTTGCATCATTTAGGAAAGATGGTATAATCATTGGCTGAAGATAAAACATATGGAGTCAAACTTGCAGAGGTTGAGGTCGACCTTTTCTTTAATAAAATGTCTATCAACCTCCTCCTACTTTGGACACTTGTATTGAACTGTATTGCTGTTGAAAATTTACTTAATCTTGCGCTGCGGAAGGTAAAAGAATTTCAATTCCCATACAAGGATCTACATAGTGCTTAGAGAGAAACTATGATAGGAATTAAACATTTGATGAATTCCACAAGCTCCTTTGCTTTTCTTGTGCTAGAATGATCATGATCAACAATCCAAGCTACCCAATTGTCCAGCCTCCAATGATGATCCACATAGAGAACAAGAATGACGACTAGAGTTTTCTTTTCTTGTGCTAGTAAGAATAATAAATTATTTCTCTTTAATTTTCAAACCCTAGCATCCTATTAATATAAGTTCAAGAGGGTTTGGCTCGTCTCTTAAACTTAACCCAATCCAGTATTTAATTAATCAAATTAAAATTAATTAAATCTGGTCCATGAATTGATTATTCCAATTAATTGATTCGGGCCTATTAACAAGCAACCCAATTATTTAATTATCTAATACTTGTCAATTAATTAATTGGTAAATCTCATTTTTCTGGTTCTCTTTTGTGTGTGACTCATTAGGTTCCCAATCACGATACCTAATGATGTGAATTATTATTTTGATCTAATCAAAGTCGACAAATTGAAACATTCCTTTCAATTTATTACTAATTCACATTCGTCGTCCCAGACCGACATCTAGCAATGTGTCAGGATAATACATGTGACAGGCAATGTCACATGGTATGACAAAACCAAACTTGTTTGTTTATCGTGAAATTATAATCATTTTGTCAATATGATCCGATAAATTACGAGATATGGATATGTGTCAATCTCATTTATCGATCATATCTTTTATCAGAATGTTAAATCAATGCATGTCGAAAACTTATTTTCGACTTATGAGTTGACATTGACCAAGAATTTCATTATCAACTAAATTGGATAAAATGTCGATCATAATCTCTAGCTATCTATGAGTGACGAACCATCTATTGATCTTCATATGATTCTTAACATACTCGAACGATACTGTATTAGCAACCCTTGCAAAGCAACAACCAACATCACAAACGTATGACTGTTCTCATATGAGGTACTATGATTACCTTAAGTCAAATGACCAATTCTACTACTGAGCATTAGAGATTAACCAGTGACACTCAGATAGTTATTCATGTGAAATCTCTCAGCGGATCTCCAATAGTTTGTTCTATAACAAAACATCCACGTGTTCATTCAAGTGTCACCACACTTCAACTTGTGAGATCAGCTACTTACTTCACATGTAAGAAACGCCCATCCGTAATAACAAAATTCGTATCTCGTTATTACATATGACCAAGGACGATTTAAGACTCAGTCATATGTAATTTGTATTTCACAATCACAACTCATTCTGATTAATAAATCACCAAGACTTGAATCTACGGATTCTATTATTTAATTAATTAGAATATTAATTCGATTAAATAATAGATGTTGCCATAAATATGCATCGGTTATATATACATTAAAAGTGTTTATGTCCAAAGTTGATT
>CAIGRS010299192.1:0-11244 GCA_903798395.1 Fraxinus floribunda
TGTTACATGCATAACTGGACGTGTATGTGTGTGAAAACTCATACAAACATATTAAACTCATGATTGGTTCACTCCCAACCCATAGTGGTCGAGTATTTCCCTTCTTCGCTCGAGAGATACATATCCCAACTTATTCATTTTACTTAATTTTCCCGAGGTGTGTTATAAAGTTGAACTCATTTACATCTACTACTTACCCTCTCTTAGGTTGGATTAGTCTTACTATTACAAGCTCTCATTTCAACAAGTCGAGATTCTTCCATATTTTTTATTGTTTCACCTTTGAGTCTAAACCAAGTCACTTGCCTCTTATTAAAGGTATAGTTCTATCAACCGAATACCTGGGGCTTAATCAATGCAATTTTTTTTAGAACAATTTTTCTTTTTTTATATATAACATTTTCCCATTTGCTTTCTATATAACTCATGTAACGAGTTTTAGGTCGATGACTCTCAAGTCAGATGACCGTAGGGCAGTAGGTTTTCAAGTACCCTTACAAGCTTAATCACTCAAGTTATACAAGTTTGAGAAGATGCTTTCATTTATTCAAAGATAGTGCAATGCTCCTTTTCTTTTTAGACATCCAGTTTTTACAGCTACCCTCTAACTTAGAAACTTTCACCTTGTCATCGTCTTATTGGTTTTAGAAAATCCACACAAGTTGGTAGCATGCACGGAATCTCTACTTATCTTAATGATCTATTGTAACAACTCAACCATCTCTAACCCACTCTACAATTGGATTATGGATACATGCGATGTACGTTATTCGGGTTATTGTACCATGTTCGACTATTTTCTAAATAATGAATCAAATCACTAACTTAATATGTCAACATGAATTCTGTGCACAGAAAATGTCAAGTTTAACATGAAAAAGCTTTGATTAATCTAACAGTGCACTATTTTCATCATTCACAATTCATACCTAATCCAAAACATCATCGTTGACAAAGTTATTGAACCCACACAAGCACAAAATGCTAGAAAATGAATAAAAATTGAAGGTAACTTAACGAAAACTGTAAAGAGACTAAAATTCAATTTTTTTTACACAAACACACAAATCTGCAGTAAACATGATGAATTGCCACCCCAAACTTATATAAGACATTGTCCTCAATCTTTGACTAATTACAAACATAAGTAAAAGGAATACGTAACAATAAGAACAAATGCACAATAAGTTAAAGAAAAATGGGGCTTAGAATACTCCCTTGATAGTACGGATGTAGTGGATGGAAATCTGATCTGGATGCGCCATCAATCGATGGTGGTGGTAGACGGGCAAGGATCTGTCTCATTAAATCGGATTATTGTGCGAGGTTGGCCCATATGCTATGAATGTAGAGGGACTGATCCCGAACTTTGGCCTTGATATTACCCAAACGGTCTCAATACTCGTTAGCTCACAGCTAAACCCTATCAACTCTACCCACATAGTTATTAAGCCTCATATTCCTGATCTCTACCCCGCGTCTCGCAGCCAAAGAATCCCTATAGGCGTTGGAAGTAAAGTTTCTCGTGCTTAGCATGTCATCCCTAAGCATCTGGATAGTCGTACCCATGGCACCCACAGTCTACCCAAGATCCTCTATATCGCAGCTCGAACCAGTCATAGTAGTAAACATCTATCGTAATAGCTGTTTGTCGACCTCCAATGGTGCCTCTTGTGGTGGTACCTCAAGCATCTCGGCGTCCTTTACTCCCGATCATGTACAGCCTGTTGCTGCCTTAACTGTACCCTCTTTTGCTTCTCTCTATGCTTCACCCTAGCTCGATCCTAAGCCTCCAGGGTAGTCTATTTAATGAAAGGATTAGGTTTCTTGACAAGCTCCCCAGATGAGATAGTAACGTCGGCAGGCTTGCATATGCTACTGACGAGACTCAAAAAAATGAGAGCTCGGTGACGATCTCTCCCAAAGACCATGAGAGTAAATCTGATCATAGATAAAGGTCACTTAATCAATCTTCTATCCTCATACCAAGTGATAAAGTAGACTGGCCTTTGGGTTAGTAAATGTAGTCCAATGTGAGCTGGGCTTAATGCTGTAGCAAATGAACAACCAAAGAATGGATATCGACGATGTAAGCTCAATCTGATGCCATATAAAAGTACGTAACAACCAAGCGTCCTCACGCCCAAGTAGAACTCCACCTACCGTGCTCCAATGGAAATAATTGGGAATAGGAGTAATGTTATCCTACATTAGCTAATAGTAGTCATGAATGACCTCAGGTGTAGACATAATTTACTTATCCCGCACCCATGTTTGATGTTAATGTTCGGACCTGAGGGTGTCGATGTCCATGTTAAAGTTTACATAAAACTCGCGAACTAGTCCCTCGTATACCGGATGAGCTCGTTCTATGACCTTTTCCCAACCACAGTTTTGGACCAAGGTGGCCATCTTGAAACTAAGAAAATCCTCCAGTCGGATCGGTCTCTCAAGAATCAGGGCCTAATGGCCAACGATATCAGAGTAACAAGTGATGGACTCTTGATTGATAAATTGGTGTATACCCCCTTCAGGTCCTCAAGTGCATACAGTGCCCGAGGTACTTGCTACTTTCTCATTTCCTTTAGAAGTGTGTTTAGGAGGCATACTGTAACACAAAGAAAATTCAAATGTGTAAGTCTTATGTGATGCATAAATGACTTCTATAGTACGTCAAGATAGTGTAGAAAAATGAGCATCAAAGTTCTAAACATATGTCAAAGCATGCAAGCTCCGTGCGTAAATAAAAGTGTCATGTAATCGACCAAACCAACATATAAAACAATGTAACGAGGTCATGCTAGACAAAATGTATAGGTGACTATGGGCACTATAGGACACAATTGTAACATGTAGTTAACAAACCCAAAATCAAGTCAAACAATGAAATTTGTGCATAAAAGACCCTGTTCAACCAAGCACGTTTGCCTCCGAACACTGACAAGGAAAATTGAAATTTTCCCAAGCAACCTTCAGGTATATGAAAGAGGGTGTACTAATATAACACATACTAAAAATTGAGGTCCAATGGACGTCATTTGGTTGAGGAAACCAATGGACGAAGTGAGGAACATGAAACGCCATGTGCCCAACCATGTTGTGCCTATGTGCTTTCCCTTTTGATTTTAATGTGTGCAATGACATTTGGAAAGATACCAACCTAAAGAGCATTTGAAAATGCATATGAAAAATATCAAGATTGGAACAAAATTGAATTCCACAAAAAAGTTCACATATGTATTTCATCAAACACGTTGCACGTGCTTCATGTTTCATGGAAAGTGAAACAACTTAGGTATGAATCAAAACATAAATTTTTCTCTCAATTCAATGCAACCAATACAAAATCCATCATCTACCTAATCCCCCACTTATTAATCAAATGCTCAATATCGTTCTAAAACTACCAAATGAAGAAATTGAAGAAAATAAGGGAAAAAGGGGTTGAATCCATACCTTGAGATGTTGATGAGGATGAATGCAGAGAAATGCACTTGGAGTGATGTAGTGTGGTGGGTTTGTTGTATACGACCATTGGTGTGTGAGTTGAGGTGTGGGTGTGTGCGCGGGAGTGGAGAGGAATGTAGGAGTGGTATGCATGTGTTCTATGCGACCATATAGAACACTCTCTTGCGGTCATATAGACAAGTGATCGGGGCAAGTTTTGGCCTTGAACCAGTGGTCTATGCGGTCGCATATACTAATAGGGATGCAAATTTTTTGGCTGATTTCAAATATTGTTATCATTGGAGCATTCAAGACTCTTGAGACCTCAATTTTTGTACCAACAAGCTCAAATACATGTAATGAATGTATGCAATGTGAAATTTTTTTAAAAACATGCTCAACTCTTTGAGAACTCGTGTGTGGTCAATTTTCATCAAAAACTCGATTTTCAACCTAAATTGCAAAATGGCATTCCAATGCCCCAACAACTTATCAAAACACATTTTAAACTACTAGGTGTACGTAGATGCCAGAACTTGGTTCCAAAAATATGTTTAAACTTGATAACGCCTGTTGATTCCTGAAATCAGAATTTTGATCATTTTGCCTCAAAATGAGTGAATTTTGCACCGAATCAATGAATTATCATTCCAACACACCAAACTCATGTACAACACATTTAAAACCAATTTGGACCATACATAGACTCTTAGTGATCCCTAAGGATGATGAATTACCCAATATGCCTAAAGAAATTCTAAAACATGAAAATTTATAATCAAATGCATAAAGCGGAATAAATAAATGGGAAGATTATGTTGGGTTGCCTCCAAACCAGATCTAGTTTATAGTCTATAGCTCGACTGTGTTGCGGTTGATTCATTCAGGAGTGCTGAGATAGACGGTGGACTTTTCGTTTGGAAAATCACTGCTCCAATAAGGTTTTAATCACTGTCCATTCACCTTAAATTTTCCATTGCTATCATGAGTGATTGCAACTACTACATATGGAAACACCTTATTGACTGTATATGGCCCGGACGATCTTGACGTCAACTTCCCAGGAAAGAGCTTGAGTCACGATTGTATAATAGGACTTGTTGCCCTACCACAAACTTCTGTCTCCGAATGTTCATGTCATGCCACTTTTTTGTGCGCTCTTTATAGAGTTTTGCATTCTCATATGCCTCCAGTCATCCATCTCATTCAATTGCAACAACATCTTTTCATTAGTTGCCTTCAAATCAAAGTTCAAATTCTTAAATGCCCAGTATGTTCGGTGCTCCAACTCAACTGGAAAATGACATGCTTTCCAAAAAATCAACCGGTATGGAGATATGCCTATAGGTGTTTTGAATATTGTCCTGTAAGCCCAAAGTGCATCTTCAAGCTTCTTGGTCGAATCTTTCCTAGAAGAGCTCACTGTTACCTCTAGTATTCTTTTCGACTCTCTGTTAGAGATTTCAACTTGGCCGCTGGTTTGAGGATGATATGGAGTTGCCATATGATGGCGGATGCCATATTTAGCAAATAATAACTTAAAATAATGGTTGGAAAAGTACTTGCCCACATTACTAATTATAGCCCGAGGAGTGCCATAAGGGATAAAAATATACTTCCTTAGAAACCTAATCACCACCTGAGCATCGTTGGTTGGAAATGCTACTGCTTCCACTTATTTGAAGACATAGTCAACAACAACTAGTATGTATTGATTTGAGAATGATGGTGGGAATGGTACCATGAAGTCAATTCCTCATACGTAAAAAACTTCCACCTCAAAGATGCTGTTAAGTGGCATTTCATTTCTTCTCGAGATATTTCCAGTGCGTTAACACCTATCACACCATTTCACAAATTCAAAAGCATCTTGAAATATAGATAGCCAATAGAACCGATATTGTAGAATCTTTGCCGCTATTTTGGATGCCCCAAAATGACCCTCGTATGCAGATGAGTGACATTGCTCCAATATTTTAGGGACTTCTTCCTCTGGCACACATCTTCGAATAATCTGATCTACTCATCGCCTATACAAAATGGGATCCTCCCAAGAATAATGCTTCAAGTCAGCGAAAAACTTCTTCATTTGATGACTCGAATAGCCTGATGGTGTGATAGACTTGGCCAAGTAATTTACGATGTCTTCATACCAAGGTACTCCATCCATACTAAAAATTTGCTTACTCGAAAATCTTTTATTGATGTCAATGGAATAATTCTGCTTCCCTAGCTCCAGCCAAGACAAAAGGTCTACTACCACCTTTTCGTTGCCCTTCGTATCCCTTATTTCCAAATCAAATTCTTGTAGAAGCAACACCCAACGAATAAGTCTCGATTTGGCATCCTTCTTGGTCAACAAGTACTTTAAGGCAGCATGATCAGTGTAAATGATGACCTTTGATCTTACAAGATATGATCGAAATTTGTTAAAGGCAAAGACCACCGCTAACAGTTCCGTCTCCGTAGTAGCATAGTTTAGCTGGGCGTCAGTCAATGTTTTGCTCGCGTAGTAAATCACGTGAAATATCTTATTCTTCCATTATCCCAATACCGCCCCTACCACGTAATCACCAGTATCACATATTAATTCAAATGTCAAACTCCAATTTGGTATGATGATCACTGGTGCTAAAGTCAGCTTCTCTTTTAACATGTTGAAAGTCGCAAGACACTCTTTAGAGAAGTTAAATGCGACATCCTTAACCAGTGGGTTACACAGAGGCTTTGTGATCTTCGAGAAATCCTTAATGAACCGTCTATAAAATCCTACATATCCAAGAAAACTACGAACACCCTTAACTGATGTAGACGGCGTTAATATCTCAATAACCTGAATTTTTTCGTTGTCCACCTCTATCCTATTGCTGAAATGCGATGTCCTAACACAATACTTTCTTGTACCATGAAATGGCATTTTTCCTAATTCAATACCAAGTTGGTCTTCCGCATCGCTGTAATACCAAACCCAGATGCTCCAAACATTCATCAAACGATGATCCAACCACCAAGAAGTCATCCATGAAAATTTCTATGAGTTTTTCCACCATGTCAGAAAAATTGCCATCATGCATCGCTGAAATATAGCAGGAGCATGTCAGAAAAAATTACCATATGGATAAGTAAAGGTGGTCTTTTCCTGATCATCTGGTGCTACTAGCATCTGATTGTATCCAGAGTATCAGTCAAGGAAATAGTAATGTGAATGACCAAGCCAGTCGTTCTAGTATCTGATCAATGAATGGAAGGAGAAAGTGATCCTTCCTAGTAGCAGCATTGAGTTTTCGGTAATCAATGCACACTCGTCGGCCTGTAACAGTTCGCATATGAATTAACTCATTCTTCTCGTTCTGCACTATAGTAATACCACCCTTTTTAGGCACCACCTAGACTGGATGATCCACGTACTGTCTGATATCGGGTAAATGATTCTAGCGTCGAGTAGTTTTAGCACTTCTGCCCTAACCACCTCATTCATGTTTGGGTTTAGCCTTCTCTAACCATCTATGAAGGGTTTAAAATTCTACTCCACAAGAATCTTGTGTATAAACAGTGAAGGACTGATCCTTTTAATATCCACGATAGACCATTCGATTGTTGTTTTATTTTCCATAAGTACCTGTAGCAGTCTCTCTTCCTCCACCTCACTAACTGAGCTCGATAATCACTGGAAGTGTAGAAGATTTTCCCAAGTAAGCATAACAAAGATGAGGTGGTAGTTATAAGCTCCAACTTTGGGGATTGTTGAACAGATGGTAGTGGTTTTGTAGGGCCAATTCCTAATTTGTCAAACTGACATTTTCGTGTGTAGGGTAGGTTAGTTTCCAAAGACCTCGCACAAATCTCAATCTCAAGAGATTTAGAGTGAGTTGATTGGGAATGTGCGATGCATACTTCATAAGCGTCGGACGAGTTGTGAGCAGAAATGTGTCTTGGACCACGTTTTAAGTTATATCAATCTGGAAACAGTTATCAGACTCAGTAGGAAATTTTATGGACTTGAAGACATTGAAAGCAACTTATTCCATTCCGATCCTCAGAATTAATTGACCGTGCTGTACGTCGATGAGCGCTTTCCAAGTAGCTAAGAATGGTCGACCTAGTATAAGCCTTACATCCTTCTCTTCCTCCATGTCTAGCATAAGAAAATCTACTAGGAAGATGAATTTCTCCACTTTAATCAGTACATCTTCTATAATTTCCCTTAGGTGAGTAAGGGATCCCTTAGGTGAGTAAGGGATCGATCAGCCAACTGCAGAGTCACTGTTGTTTCTTTAGCCTCTCCCAAACCCAGTTTTCTGAAAATAGAAAGTCGTATCAAATTAATACTTGCACCTAAATCACATAAAGCTTTATCAAAACGACAATTTCCATAGTTTAAGGTAAAGTAAAACTCTCCAGGTCTTTAAGTTTTGGAGGTAGCTTTTTCTAGATTTTTGCGTTGCATTCCTCAGTTAACATTAATGTCTCGTGCTCCTCTAGCTTTCATTTTTTAGATAGGATGTCTTTCAAGAATTTGGCATAGCTAGGCATTTGAATAAGGGCATCGATGAACGAAATGCTGATGTATAGTTTCTTGAAGACCTCTAGGAATTTCTTGTATTGTTGATCCATCTTGTACTTTTTCAATATCTGAGGAAACGGTATAGGAGGCTCATAAGGATTGATAGGATTCTTCTCCTAAACCCTAGGTGTTTCTAAATTCTCCTTTTTAGGTGCTTTAGGTGTCTGATCAATCTGTTTCACTTGCTCCTTACTCGAA
This sequence comes from Fraxinus floribunda, assembly GCA_903798395.1. Classification (NCBI taxonomy): domain Eukaryota; kingdom Viridiplantae; phylum Streptophyta; class Magnoliopsida; order Lamiales; family Oleaceae; genus Fraxinus; species Fraxinus floribunda. The sequence continues at coordinate 8,210 of CAIGRS010299192.1, forward strand.
GAAGGCATTTTTTCCTTACTCGTAGCAGGTCTTTTGACATGGATTTTCAACAATTGTACGCCGCTTTTGGTTGTTATTGCTTTGGCGTGTTCCTTTGGATTGATCTTCGTATTGCTGGGTAGTGAACCTGGTGCTCTGCCATTTATAGATAGAGCTATATGTCCCATCCGAGTCTGTAAATTTTTAATAGCAACACTCTGATCTTGGAGGGTTGATTTAGTTTTTCTCATAAACTGATTGTTGGCTTCCATGTTCTGATTTGTTTTCTCCATAAATTTATCGAACATCTCTTCCAACTGCAACTTCTTTTTCGACTGCTGAAACTGACCTTGTGGCCTATTCTGGTTTTTACCACCCAAGAAAAGTTAGGACGCTTCTTCCACCCTAGGCTGTAGGTTTCTGAATGTGGATTTATTTGTTGACGTTGCCCCCACTATACAAAGTCTACTTGTTCCATACCTTGAGCCAAAATTGGGCACTCTGTTGTGTTATGATTTGCTCCACACTCTTCACAACTTGGCTTTTTGGTTTGTGTAACATTAGCTGTCTGTGATATGCTCTCCACCTTATGGAATAATAAGTTTATTTTTGATATCAAGGTTGAGTAAGCATTTACCTCGTAAACACCTGGCGCCTTCCTTTGAACTACCCATTCAGAAGCCCACATTGCTGAAGTATTGCCACTATTTTGAATAGTTTCAAGGGATCATCAATGGTTCTTGTTGATAATGAACCATTTGACGAAGAATCTACCATGCTTTTGAATGATGGAAGCAATCTCGCATAAAAATATTGGACCTGGAGTCCTTTGCTAATACCGTGATGAGGACACTTCCTTAGCATGTTTTTAAAATGATTCCAAGATTTATCAAATGATTCTGATTCACCTTGATGGAAGATCGAGATGTCATGCTTCAATTTTGCAATTTTGGTCAGGTGCTGATGTTGGCAATAGGTTATGGCAATAGGTTGAGAATCCAACCACTCCAGTACTTTATCACATAGTGTATATGGAAACAGTCGTAGTTTGATAGCATCATTTAAGATACCCTGATATCTGAAGTGTTTACACATTTTCAAGAATTGAGAGACGTGAGCATGTGGATTTTCTTAAGCTCTGCCATAAAACTGATGTCCATTTTGAAATAGATGTATGATGTTGGTCTTTTATTGGAAGTTAGGCTGCCTAATCGGAGGGTTAACTATGCTGGATTGACTCTGAATGATTTGTGGCATCATGAAATCTCCAACCAGCATATTTTCCTCATCAATAATTTCCTCTTCATTGAATTGGACCAATTATTCATTTTGCGCGTCAGCCATTTGTCGTACTACTCTTGCTTCTCTTTGCCTACGATGGAAGGTGTGTTCGATTTATGGATCAGCTGGAATCAAGTTTCCGTCAAATGACCTTAGCATACAAGACCTGAAAAGGAATAAAAAATGGTACTTAGATAAATTACAGAAAAGAAAGAAAAATCACTAACTAAAACATAAATAATGAAAAATAAACTAATATTCAAATTAGTGTCAAAATAAATAGAATTAAACTAAATTCAATCCTCGACAACGGCGCAAAAAACTTGTTCACAAAAATATGTCTATTAAAATCATCGCAAGTGTAAAGTTCATTATAAGTAATAAATTGAGCTTTTTGAGTCCGAATATCATCCTAAAAGGATTGGTTAGTTCTAGTTCTAATTACCGTGACCTTAATCGAAATAATAAGAATGAGAATGTTCATTCTGATGAATTTATAACTAAATTACTGATGTGGATGCAATTGTGGATGCTTTAACTAGATTGGATGAGATTTATGTCGAATGCAAGTTGATGTTTTTCTAATATATAATGAATGTACTAGGATCACAAATCCATATGTAATAGTTTTTTTTTTTAAATCGAGTTCTACACATTGACACACGATTGAAATATAGATGAATCAATGATCCTAAAAATGCTCCTAAATTATTTAACAATATCTCTCAAGTAAAGTTAAACCTATTTCAATATGCGACCCGATTATATTTCTATAACAGATGCAAACATACAAAAATGCATGAGTTTTTGTGAGCACTAAAGATTCACATAGGGTATAGCGGTATATTTCTATCCTCCTATCGGACCTTATGATGATTTATACCACGTCAAACCTATTCTCCTTCTTTTGAATGCATGAAACAGGCCACCAAACTCTCACAATTACGTATACAATAATTATGGAGAAAAAAATTCATATAAATCATTCAAATATCCCAAAACGTGTTTTTGATTGTCAAGAATGTAAAACTAAGAATCAAAAAATTATATTACATAGTTCATCTAATCCTAACACAAAATAAATCTAGCCTAGCATGGTAGAATAAAGAAAATCAGAAAAATCTATGACGAATGACATCACCAATTCGATTCTTAAATTAAATCTTCGCGTCGTGGTGTTTTGTTCTCCTCTTTTGTGCCTCTTTTTCTTGCTTAAAACCCTTGTTCAATGTCCTCCTCCTTCGTTCTGGATAGTTCTTGGGTTTAAATATTATCCCAAAATTTGTTTGAATTGAAAAAGGAAACCAGAAATTTCGTCAAGATTTTGTACTATGCAACCGCATAGTATGCTTCTATGCGGTCGCATAGAAGTATTGGAAGCTCCCTTTATTTTTGCTGGAGGTCTCTATGTGACTACATAGCTTTTTAAGCCTATGCGACCGCATAGTAGTGTCAGACTACCGATTCTTACGTTTTGGTCCTCGATCTTTGTCTCACCAATCTCGACCTCTTTTCCTATGTTTTTTTCGTCCAATGTGTTATTCCAGCGTTCAATCAGTCCTTGATATCTTCTCATTTTTCAATTCATCTTTTGGTTATTTTCACATTGGTCCCTGAACTTTGGTTTACTTATGTTTTAGTCATTTCTCTACTTTTTTCCTAAAATCCGCCATATTCATCATTGGTGTCCGGCACAATAGAAATTACATCGAATTAAGCTATATTCCACCTATTTACTAACAATTATCCATGTTTGTAGCCTACAATAAGTGTGT
>CAIGRS010299197.1:0-10930 GCA_903798395.1 Fraxinus floribunda
TTGAGGTGTTCTAGGTGATTCTGTTTACATAGAAGGGTGTTGCAATTGGGATTTTTTTGGTAACTATTTTCCTATTTTGTTTTGGAGATTTGATGATATTTGATTTTTTTCAAGATGGGGGATTAAGCGGTGATAGCTTGGAGTGGGGTCTTGGGAAATGGGGGATTAAGCGGTGATTTCGAGTTGGATGTTTTCATCATCTAACTGTGGGATTGTTAGAAATTCAATGGGTGAATTTGATGTTTACATATTAATCAATTGTGAAGTTTCAGGGATGACTTTGTTTATTTTTATCACTTTCTCTATGACCAAATGCTTCTAAAACTCTGTAATATGAGTTCAGATGCATGAAGTTATATTTTAATCAACTCCAGCCATCTGCACAACCCTTGAACTAGTAATTAAAGCAGAGACAATCTTACTATTCATTTAATGTTTTAGTGATTGTCTTATATATATAAACTGAATTCATATCTTCTGAAACTTCTCTGACTAATTATTAACTATGTTCATGTCTCGCAATGTAGCTTTCTCGTCTTTTATTTATTTATTTACGTTTTTTCGTGGGGGAGAGGGAGGACGATTTTGGTTGCTAATGAGTCTTTTGATAACTACATTATGTAGACTTTACAGGTTTGCTTTTGTTTTGTTTGGGAGATGGCTTTGGTTACAAATAAGTATTGGAACATGGTAGCTATTGGAAGCATAGACCTCAATTTTTAATTTTTAATTTTTTTTCTTGCCTCAGTTGATACATCTTTCTCCTTGACTATTTGAGATTGAGTTGAAATTTATCTGAGCTAATTTGAGTATACGAATTTTCACCTTTTTGGCATATCTTAAAAACTGACCAATTTCAATCAAATTGCAGGTCAGGTAGAATTCTGAAGCAACTAATTACCATGGAATGAAAGTCCTGAAAAAAATATTAAGTAGAAAAAATTGTACTCTATAGGAATCCAAACCCTTTTCCTTTAGTTTTTATTACTGATTCACGTTGAACATGTATTTTCAAATTATTCTGCATAGAATAATTATCCATATGAATTCAGAGCAAGATGCAAGTTCAAGTGAAAATTTTACTTTGGAAGTCATTTATACTTTGGTTCTCATATTGTGCATGCTATTATTTAGTCGCAACAATGAAAATAGCAATGGCATATTCATTTTGTTCCAAAGGGGCTACTCATTGTTTGCATACAAGTCTTCTGTGGTATGCTAAGGGTTAAATGACTATGAGAAGCCAATTGATTGATTTTTAGATATTGTCAATATTTTTGATCTGCCTTTAACTTGTAAGTAGTTTATCTATAATAAAAAAGTAATGTTATTTATTATCATTGTACTATCAGTAGCACACATCTGCATAAAAGTTGTATTTGACAAGAATTGTAAGAACTAACATGCACTCGATAAAATTGATTTCAAAATATTTATTAACATATCAACATGAGATCAGTGCTCCCCTTTTTTTTCAACTTGATTAGGTTTGATTGTGGCTTGATGTTAATTAGTGTATGTTTGGTGGAGCTTTTTAGCCCAAACAAATCGATTTTTGTACCGTTTATTTTTAAACTTAGCAGCCTTTTTTGACCTAATGTCGCACAGGTGGGCCCCTTTGGTTGAAAAAAATGATAACTTTTTTGCTCAAAATCTGAAGAAAATTGGAAACAGACACACCCTTAATTATTGTCACAAGTTACGTACAAGGACAAAAAATAAGGTTATGTTTTTTATAAAAATATTTCAAGATTCACCAACTTCAAAATTTATATGTTATTTAATACTATATTAATATTAAACTATTAAAACTTATCGAATAATCAGATTTCTTGAATAAAATATTATTTTAAAAAATTCTCAAAATTTCAAAGTAAATGCGTTTTCCATTTTTATGTTTTTAGAAATAGTTTTTTAGAATGGCAAAAAAAACGCATTTTCAAAAATTTCAAAATAGACATACAAAACACAAAATACAAAATAAATTCAAAACTCAAAACACAAAACNAATGCGTTTTCCATTTTTATGTTTTTAGAAATAGTTTTTTAGAATGGCAAAAAAAACGCATTTTCAAAAATTTCAAAATAGACATACAAAACACAAAATACAAAATAAATTCAAAACTCAAAATACAAAACTGGAACACAAAGAGAGTAGCCCCTTAGTTATTGCCCCAATTTTGGGTTTTTGATGATTTAAATTATTTTGTTTAATTATTTTTGTTGAGAGTTTGGATTATGCTTTAATTCACGATATTTTATTGATTTTGCTTTTTGAATTTTTTCGTAATATTTGGGATAGGCAATTTAGTGGTGAATTAGTGGTTTTGACGAGCCAATTTTATTGGAAGAAATCAATGAATACCATTGGATACTTGTATTGTGTTTTTGTTTTTCACTTCTCAAGTAATGGCTTTCCTCAACTTGATGACCTTGATTTTTTTATAAAATTGATTGTTGTCTATTATAGTATTACGGAGTTAGAGGTTGAAATTGCAGAATATCATATTCATATTTTCTGCGTGCTTTGTTGGAATAGTGAGACTTTGCCTATTGAAATTAATTGTATTTTTTTTTTACAACGAAGATTCTCAAGAATTAATTGCATAATCGGATGAGAGATAAATGGAAGAGTAATAGTTTGATAGCGTATATTGACAACTGTATATTTGACAATATTGATAACTTTGTAATTATACGATAGGTTCAAAATATGAAAACATGTAGGCTACAATGTTAATTATGTATTGACACATTTTTATTAATGTTATGTTAATTATGTTCACACCATCAAGGGATCACTTTTACTTACTATTTCAGGTGCTCTTGCATCTTTTCCATTGTTAGTTTGCTCGACGTGTAGCTAATCGAGTATCATTTCTAATTTTGAGTATTACTTATAGTGTTGAGACTACCCCTACTTTCTTATTGATGTGGCTTTTGCATGTGTTAGCTATAAAAAAATTCCATTGTACTCTACTATTACGGTTCTAAAGTAAGAGTTTAGACCTTCATTATTTGTTTGTATTTTGTAATCTAATATACAAATTACTCGTATCACTATAACCCTAAATCCTAAACCCAAAATTTATTTGGGTACTAGCAATTCTTCAAGTAGTTTAACAAATAAGTCCATAATTACAATATCAATTTTGCTATATGTACATTAAGTTCAACATTATTATGAGGTAGCAGATTTTTATATATTAATTTTAACAATATTTTAAATAATCAATGACAAATATTTTGGCGAAAAATGCTACTTGTACATCAAGAATTGTATATAATGGTGTACATCCCACTCACATGGAAGTGAGACCCCATTTGTATAAAATATTTTTTTATTCAAGCGGATCCCACCCCATGTGAAAGGGGTGTATACCCCTATGTATACCTTGATGTATCGATAGCAAAATCATATTTTGGCACATCGTGCAATGTCAAACTTTATGTAAACAAAGAGTGCATAAGTAGTTTAAATCGCACAATATTTTGTAAAGTCAAATATGTAAACAGCAGCATCCTGTAAGAATTCTGAAAATATTTCCTGTACTCAGGGAATATTTCTTGGAGCATATGTAGAAAGAACCTCTAGTTCACACCATCAAGGGATCACTTTTACTTACTATTTCAGGTGTACTTGCATCTTTTCCATTGTTAGTTTGCTCGACGTGTAGTTAATCGAGTATCATTTCTAATTTTGAGTATTACATATAGTGTTGAGACTACCCCTACTTTCTTATTGATGTCGCTTTTGCATGTGTTAGCTATAAAAATTTCCCTTGTACTCCACTATTCCGCTTCTAAAGTAAGAGTTTAGACCTTCGTTATTTGTTTGTATTTTGTAATCTAATATACAAATTACTCGTATCACTATAACCCTAAATCATAAACCCAAAATTTACTTGGGTACTAGCAATTCTTCGAGTAGTTTAACAAATAAGTCCATAATTACAATATCAATTTTGCTATATGTACATTAAGTTCAACATTATTATGAGGTAGCAGATTTTTATACATTAATTTTAACAATATTTTAAATAATCAATGACAAATATTTTGGCGAAAAATGCTACTTGTACATCAAGAATTGTACATAATGGTATACACCCCATTCACATGGGAGTGAGACCCACTTGTATAAAATATTTTTTTATTGAAGCGGATCCCACCTCATGTGAGAGGGGTGTATACCCCTATGTATACCTTGATGTATCGATAGCAAAATCGTATTTTTACACATCGTGCAATGTCAAACTTTATGTAAACAAAGAGTGCATAAGTAGTTTAAATCGCAAAATATTTTGTAAAGTCAAATATGTAGCTCTATTTAACTTATTTATATAGGACCCACCCACACAATGTTTATCTTAAACATTTGCTTGTGTGTCGCTTAATTGCCAAACGTGCTCTTGGAAACAAAAAGTTCAGAGTTGAAATTGGGAATTTATTAAAAGAAAAACTGAAAAATTAAAACGGGGCCAGGTTAGCACTTAGCAGTCATAAACTGAAAACAGAACTTGGACACGACAACAAAATTTATTATATCGGCGGTGTCATTTTTCCTCCCTTTTCATCTATCAAAATTACCTTTTAAAGTACATTCTGCTGAAATTCCAACCATGAAAATTCCTCTCGAAGAACTTATGCATACAAGATTCTATTCGAACACCAATATTTGCAATTTTTGTGGTTAATTCTTTCATTTTTGTGTAGTTTTCGGTGAACCCGTTTAAAGCTTGTGTTCTTGTTCGTCTTGTGAATTGAACCATTTGAAGCTTCTCTTTTTGTTCGAGTTCGCCGATTTTAACCCGTTACATTTTTTAATTTTTTCTTTAATTACTAGGTAAGTGTTTTTCATTTTTATTTAATTTCTCTTGTTCCGTTACTGAAGTAGCATAATTCTGCCCACCCCAATTTCCTGTGTTTGTTTGTTGCAGTTCTTGTGAATGAATTTGTTTCTGTTTCGGCGATGGTATTGAAACAAGATAGAGCCTCCTAAAAAAGAAACCTAGAAAATCTTCAATTTTATCTCTCTGGTGAGTGTAACTCTTCATTTGAGGTACTTTGTTTCAAATGAAGGTTGCGCCTTTGAATTTGACTTTATTTTCAGGAAATTATGCTGTGCTGAGTGTGATTTAATTTGTAAATTTCTCAAGAGCTTTTCAACAATAATCACTTTGAAAAAGTGGTGGTTTTTATCTTTTATCATTTACTACTAGGTACCTTTTAACAGCCTTTTATTATGATAATTTTATTGGCAGTGAGTTAAAGAATATTTTGTATTACTGCTTCACTTTGGCATGTTGATGTTGTGGATTCATAAAGAAGGTGTGGGAGATATTTCTCATGGTTTGGTGTGAGAATCTCGTGTATGGCATGGAGGTTGGCAGATTTGTAATTTGAATGGGTTGTCTTTGAAAAATATACACTTCTTCGGTGTTGGATTGCATCAAATTGGTCATTAGTTGAAAGAGGGTGCCTGGCCAAGGCAAGGAGATCAACAAGCCCTCTGATTTTGAGTAAATGATCATTGATTGACAGAGAATCCTTCTTTGTATGTTGCAATTGTGTCTTGTTGCGTGATTTGGCACAAATCTGAGCGGCGAAATAATTTCTAGGGTTTTCGATATATGAGCTGTCAAGTCAAAATTAACCATTGGTGTGAGAATATCAAGAAGCCGTGAAACTATAGGCTGATCATGTTGCTCCCAGTCTAGAAATTTTGAATTCATATTCCCTAGGGTTTCATCCGCCGGAGATAGGTTTGTGAGTGGAGGAGTTGAAATCTTGTAGTTGGTGACCTTGAATCATTGCTAAGACTTGCTTGCGCCACACCAAGTAGTCATGATTGTTTAATTTCGAAAAAGAGGGTGAGAGAATAAAACTGGACTGAACTTAGGAGGAGTTTGTATCGTGGACCGTGAACGATTCTGTATGATGATACTTACATCTCTGCTACCGTGTTAGAGGAGCTGGAAAATGAATTTGAAATCTATGAAAGAAAAGAAATAATGAACAGAGAGAAAGAAGAGAAAAAGTGGGAAGTCCACTGTGTATCATTCTAGAAAAGAAGTTCAAGCTAAGCACGTGGCTTAAGCTTCTTTAAATAACTGATTAGGAAACTAACCAACTCTTAACAAAAGCCTACCAAGTCTTTACAATTCTTTAACAGGATTAACGAACAAAATAAACTAATTACTACAAACTCCCAGCTTGTTCTTTACTCTTAATAGTTAATATAAAAAAAATGAGTTATTTTGGGTGGTGAGTGTGATTTTTCGAACCACTAGGGGGTGATGTTCGAAAATGACCGGCTAGCATGTCTATTGCCTAGTTAATTTGATTTGTCTAAACATGGTGCAAATGGACATAAAGTTGCTTGTATTATGCTGTTCATAGTTGAATTAGCCAAGAGGGCCTTTCATCTAGCCTCAGCGTTAAAGTTAAAGAAGCTATCATATTTTACAGAACTCACTTTTATTATTGATTTTGTTTTTTTTTCCAGTCAGCGAGAAAGATAATTTCAATTTTATTACCATGCATAACCCCAACGAGGATCGTTTTTTACCACAGTTGAACCTTCTTGTTCATCATCTTTAATTTTCATCGGTGACAAAAGTAACATCTTTGTTTCATTGACTATACATGGTATTCACCGTTTTGTTTATTATGTTATCTTGTTTTGACACATCTTCACATTTTTAGGCATGAATATTGTGTTTCTGTTGGAGTGGTAGTTCCAATGTCCTAAAATGATGAGTACTGATCATTTAATCCGGTTACAGAACAGAGATGAAGCTGAATCTGAACATTGTTGCTTTCTTTGTTGGAAGACTTTTTCCTCTTTCCATTTCTCATAGGGTACTTAGAGAAGGTCTCTACTAACTTGGTAAATACGGCAAATTATTTACACAACAGATGGTGTGAAAGCACAAGGAAGCCATAGTAAATCTATGAAGACAAGTTCGGCATTGTAGAAGCTTTGGTTCTTGATATCACTCTGTCAATATGAAAGATAATTTTTGGGTGGAGGAAGTCAATGGGCAACAGTCAGTTCCTATAAGAAGGAAGAGAAAAGTTATGCAAAGAAAAATACAGTTTATTGGTTGGGGCTCTAAGCCGTTGATTGAATTTCTTCAATCAATTGGTGAGGATACTGGAAAAAAGTACTCTAAGGTAGAGTTGGTTAAAACAATTACTCGATATGTTAAAAACAAATGCCTTAATAGCCCGGAAAAGAAGAAAAAAATTCTATGTGATGAGAGACTCTATGCTCTTTTTGGAAAGAAATCTTTATCACAAGCAAAAATCCATTATTTGCTGGAAGAACACTTGGCAGAAAACCAAGATGAATCAGATGATGAAGACTGTTCAGAAGAGGAGATTTATGAAGGAAAGAGTGTCTCAGGTTTGAAAACTGGACCTACTGGCAAAATGATTAAAGTTCCCGAGACACCAAAAAGCTGCTATGCTGCTATTATTCCTGAAAACATCAAGCTTGTTTATTTACGAAGGAGTTTAGTTCAGGATCTTCTCAAGGTTCCTGAAAACTTTGATACAAAAGTAGTTGGAAGCTTTGTTCGGCTCAAATCTGACCGGAATGACATTTTCCAGAAGCACCCCTTCCATCTTGAGCAAGTTACAGGTAATTAACCTCATATTATATAAGTTGCATGGTTTCAAGTGCATTTAATGCTGCTACTATCTAAATTATGTGTTTTCCATTTTAGTGCATTATCCGTCATTATGGAATCTTATTTAACATAGGTTTCTCGAGAGAAGTTGTGTATGTCCAGGATTCCTGATTTTATGAGAAAAATGTAAGAAAGGAATTTGGAAAGTGTGAAATTCTGAAATTCTGAATTTTCAGATATCCGATAACAATTGGGATCATATTGCTTTCTTCAGATAAGATGTTAATTCTGTCCAACACTTCACATACTACAACCATAAAGTCCTCCAACCATGACAGAAAAATACGAAAAATAAAAGAATAACGGTAGTAACATTATTATTCATTGCAGATCTGGGAGTATCTGTTGGTGTTTTTTATATGGCCTTGAAAGTTTAAGTGGCAAATTATTCTTGTGACAGAATATATCTACTAGCACAATTTATCGCATGAAAATTATGTGGGATTTTATAGATCCAAATCACTATTTCAACTTAATTGTTTCTTATGAAACTGTCGCACTTGTGTGCTTTTTTCTTCTCCATGTTTCAGAGATGATTGTAGAATAGCGTTTACAATGTTCCCGCTGAGTTATTAGTAGTTGCTCAGTATATTATCATTGCTGAAAGGATCAATACATCTTTACGAAATCTAAATTTGATTTATCCAAAAAGTCTAATATCTGAGTGGTACAAGTTATTCCTATTGATATCTAATATCTCCCAACTGACAAGAAGTTTAACAGCGGTGACATGATTACATATGCCATTCCTTTTCTGTTTTCTTTCACTAGATGCTATATCTTTGTATTGTTTATGTCTTTATGATTAGCACTACAAAATTGTTACTTTTACAGGTACAAAATATGTTTCTGGAGCTGCTGATGTGGTTTGTGGAGTTCGCCTTCAAGTTTCCAATTGTTTAGGTGACACTCCTATTAGTATGCTGTCAGATGATAATTTTTCGGAGGTAATTCATTAAGAAAAAAAAACATTTTGTGATGTAAGAAAAAATTTGTTTCTACATTGCAACCTGAGACCTAGTTCAAGGTTTCTAGAGAGATAAGAGTTAAGCTATCTGTTTCAGTTCTTATAGAAGGAATTTTTTTTAGTTTTTAATATGTATTTTCCTCTTTAGACAGAGAATTTTTAATCCTAACAATGTTTGTAGATTGGCGTTTTTGTTTTCTCAGAAACTTAGATGCATACTTCTATGAGCTTCGTACGAATATTTTAAGTCCAATACGGAGTGTTATGTACTCTAGAAGAGTCTTCGAGTTGCAGAATTTCTTTCTATTGGGGAAATCTGTATTAGTTTTTATTATCCCTCTCGTAAGGAACCTAATTTATTGCCGAACTGAGATAACCCTCAAAACAACTGGCATTCAGATCCTATCACCATCATCACACTCTATTTTTTAATATCGAACTTAGAAGCCTAGTTGTTCTCAAGCTTCCCAGTGGTGGCTGCTCAACCTCACAGAGTAAAACAATTTTGTTACTTATGATACAGTTCACAGCCTCTGAATCCTTAATTATCTCTTTCTTTCTTTTATTTTTTTAATCAACACTATGTTTACTTGAAACCGTGTTGGCTATGAGAATTATACCAAAACCAACTTAGTCTCACCATTCCTAGCGTGTTTGACATAGGAATGATAATGAGCCTATTCAACGTGTACAATAATTTATGTCCTTATGGTGCTTTGAAGGTTGTTAAATAGCAGTCAAGATTATGTATCATGGACCACAGTCTTGTGATCTTGACCTATGATGCTGCACTGACACCCCTAATAGAATGGTGTGTCCGTGTCTGACATGTGTTGTGTCAAACCCGGAAACTTCTCGGACACTCAAGAACGTGTATCCAACAAGCCACGTGCTCTTGTCTTACTTTTTAGGTATCTTTTAAATTATCAACACTCAAGGGATAATTTAGAAACACCCCTTAGACAAGCGCTGAGATGTTGTGTCGTGTCATATAATGAAAATTATAAAAATAAAGATATAATATATGATTTTAAAATTTTAAGGAATTTAAATGGATGTGTCCTTGTCCTACTTTTTCAAAACTTACGTGTTGACGAGTCAATGTCATGTCGATATCCGACATGCGTGTCCATGAAACTTAGTTCTTGTCCCACTTCGTCTTATACCAAGAAATTTAACTTCCAAACAATGGACAGACATTCCTGTCAATGATTCTGTCATAAATATATCTACCAATTTTTCACAATCTGAATGAATGCAGTAATGGTGAAAATGGTCTTCATGATTGGTTGACCTAGAATGCATATATCTCCTATTTCCTGTCTTTTCTATCTCAAGTACAGAGTATTTTCAGTAACCTCACTTGGATGCTTGACCTCTTGTGGGGAACTCTTTCTAATTTATCAATTTGGAGACGCACCTTGTTGTCTGTGGTGATTATTATTAAAATTTCTTAGTGATCCAAGCCGCTAAAGGTGTCCGTTTCATGAAATATATTCTTTACATTATGCAGTTCACTGACTATGCATAAAGATTGGTATGCTTGTATTATTTGTTTATTTGTTTATTTTTTTTATTTTTTTAATGTAATAAAGCTTCAAATTTTGATCTGATGTGAATGGTCGCTTCTGTGCTTCAGAATATACTTGATTTCGTGTGAGTTCAAATTGTGTTTACGTATCATTTTCCACATCTTTTGCAGGAAGAATTGGAGGATTTGCGATACAGAGTGAAATCTGGTTCGCTTAAAAGGCCAACTGTTGTGAGATTTCTTAATCATTGCTTCAATTTTTTACTCATACAAGCACTTTGTCTCTATCATGCGTCACTTGGGAGAGTTTCTGTCATATTGCAATTGTTAAATAGAGGTTTTTGCTTGGAAGAATAAAATTATTTTCTGGATAAATTGGGAGAAATCATGAGTATCATTTCTTTCTTTGTGGATCGGTAAAATATGATTTTATAAATAGAAAGAAATCTCAATTGTATAGTCCTTTTGATGTGATTAACCTTGCAGCATGCTACTCGATACACGACATCATGATATTCTTGAAGGTAAGGAACGATAGTAGACTAGATGTGCCATGATATGCATGACTTAATAGTACAAATAAGAAGCTCCTTGCCTTCCACAAGTTATCTCATTCCTGTTCACAAATTTTTGGAATTGAATAGGATCAGGATCAAACATTATTCTATGGTATTTACATGGGGTTCTTCTTTAATAAAGTCCCAAAGAGTGATTAGTTGATCCATGATTTATGTT
>CAIGRS010299216.1:0-10360 GCA_903798395.1 Fraxinus floribunda
GTATTCGTGCCTTGTCCAAGCAAGAACGGGCTAAGTCGGCATGCTCCTTCCAAGACTTAGCCATTTTATAGGCTCTAGAACTTTTCCCTCCTTCAATGGAAGTGGACAAAGTGTGAGGCGTTAGTGGTTGTTGCCCGGTTGCCAACTCGAATGGACTCCGCCCCGTAACCTCACTCCTTTGTGAGTTGTAGGAAAATTGAGCAACGTCTAGGAGCTTGGACCAATCTTTTTGATTGGCACTTACAAAGTGCTGAAGATAGCACTCCAACAAAGCATTCACCCTTTCCGTTTGCCCATCCATATGTGTGTGAAAGCTTGTAGAGAAGTGTAAGTCCGAACCCAGGAGTTTGAACAACTCTATCCATAGTTGTCCGGTGAAACGGGGGTCATGATCACTTATTATGCGTCGTGGTAACCCCCAATATTTCACCACGTTCTTGAAGAATAACCTTGCTGCTTCTTCCGTCGTGCAATCCTTAGTGGCCGGGATGAATGTGCCATACTTCGAAAATCGGTCAACCACCATCATGATTGACCTGAACCCTTCGGATTTAGGCAAGGCGTAATGAAGTCCATAGTGATGGAATCTCATGGACGCTCCGGGATGGGTAAAGGCTCTAACAAATTCGCCGGTGATTTGGTCTCTACATTGTCTTGTTGGCATGCCAAGGCTTCACGTAGAGCTCCACCATATCCTTCATTTGCGGCCAATATTAAGCTCGCTCAAGCAAGGCTAAGGTGCGTTTTTTGCCGAGGTGGCCAGCCCACTTGGTATCATGGCACTCTTTGAAAATGTCCCGCCGCAAGTTGTTCCATTTAGAAACATAAACACGCTGTCCTGTGGTGTAGAGTAAGCCGTCCTCTATCCAGAATCTCTGCGTCCTTCCTTCTTGAACAACTTTTACCAACTCCTTGGCCAAAGGATCATGGTCCATGCCTTCCCTGATTAAATTAAGTAACGTCCCTTTGGCCTGACTTATAGCTGCAAGCTCCGCCTTCCTGCTTAGAGCAGCGGCAACAACATTGGCCTTGCCGAGCTTGTACTCCAACACATAGTCGAACTCCGCTAAGAAATCTTGCCAACGTGCTTGCTTGGGAGTCAACTTCTTTTGTGTTTGGAAGTAGCTGTCTTGATGACAAATTTAGAGCCCAACAAGTAATGATGCGACACCCGTAGGCAATGAATAATAGCTGTCATCTCCTTTTCTTGAACCGTGTAACGACGCTAGGTGTCATTGAGCTTGCAGGTTTCAAAAGCAATAGGATGCCCTACTTGCATTAGAACACCCCCAATAGCAAAGTCCGAGGCATCTGTTTGAACTTCAAAGGTCTTAGTGAAATCCGGCAATGCCAAGACCGGTTCCTCCATCACGGCTGTCTTCAAATCATTAAAGGCCGTTTGACATTTCTCGGACCAGTCCCACGCCTTATTCTTCTTCAATAGGTCCATCAATAGGGCTGCCCTTGCCGAGTAGCCTTGGATAAACTGCCGATAATAATTGATTAGACCAAGGAAAGAACGAAGTTCTGTTACCTTGGTTGGTGCCTCCCACTCTTTGATTGCCTTGTCTTTGCCTCATCCATCCTTAGGCGTCCACGGCCAATGATATGACCAAGGAAGTGCACATCCTCCTTGGCGAATGAGCATTTCTCCTTTATGTATAGCTCATTCTCCCGCAACGCCTTGAACATAGTCCGTAGATGGTTAGCGTGATCCTCCAAGTTGTTGCCATAAATGACAATGTCATCAAGATAGACCACCACGAACTTGTCTAAGTATGACTGGAAAATCTTGTTCATTAACGTGCAAAATGTGGTCGGGGTGTTGGTTAGATCGAAAGGCATCACCAACCACTCGAACGAACCGTATCGAGTAATACACGCCGTCTTAGTTTCGTCCCCTTCCATTATTCGGATTTGGTAGTAGCCTTTTTGTAGATCAACCTTCGTATAGTACTTTGCACTACCTAGCCTATCAAATAAGTCGGCAATCAAAGGAATATGATACTTTTTTTTATTGTTAACTTATTAAGCGCCTGATAATCCACGCACATCCTCAACAAACCGTCATGCTTCTTTCGGGACAAGATCGGTGCGCCATAAGGTGCCTTCGAAGGCCGTATCCTCCCTATATCAAGTAGCTTCGTCAATTGCCTTCGAAATTCTTCTAGCTCAGGCGGTGCCATCCGATAGGGTGCCATGGCCGGTGGTTTGGCACCCGGCTCGAGCTCAATCCTGTGGTCCACCTCTCCCTTAGGTGGTAATTTCTTAGGCAACTCTGGTAGCATCACGTCCTTGTTTTCTTCAAGGACTTCCTTGATAACTTTGGGCAAGTCATCCTCCAGCTGTCCCCTCGCAGCTTCGTCTTGGTCCTCCATCTTTAAAGCTGCCAAGTATGTCACCTCACCCTTCTTCAGGCCTTTTGCTTGCTGCATGTCTGAAAGCTGCCCTTTGGCTTTCGTCCTAGACACAGTAGGCAACATGCTTGAAGACCCCTTCTCCAAGATGCAAACTGAGCCGAAGGAAGGTATAGGAATAGCATTGACCTTCCTCATGAAATGTAACTCGAGAATCAAGCTGAAATCATATATCCTTGCCACCGAAAGATCAACTTGGCCACGCTAAGCCCCCAACTGAACCTCCGCCCCTTGAATCGAGTCACCAAGGAGTGTGCTAGGAGAATTCACTGCCTTCATGAAGCCAACACCTTTAGTGACTTCGAGGTCCAATCGTCTAGCCTCATCCTCCGTAATGAAGTTGTTGGTGGCTCCCATATCAACCATCGCTATAACGGGTCGACCATTCACTTGGGCTTCCACATACATCAATCCTTTTTCATTATGGGAAGCCGGATGTCACGACCCGCTCGTTTCATTGCAAAGATGGCGGAATTATCTAGAACAACGGTGTCTTGTGGATAATTCGGAATGTTCTAGACTATGATGGCACATGAAACTAACTAGAAGGTAATGGAAAATTCTAGAGAATTGACAAGTCTCATACTTGTGGATTATTTTAGATAATCCTAGTTAATTCTTTGTACATATTTTATTATGGATATTTGTAGAGAATTCTAGAGACGGAATGTAGACCGTTGGATCATATTGATCCTAGCCATCCATTAAGAACAACTTTACCGATAAATAGCTTGGTAGGTTCATTCATTTGCTTAGAGAGTGAAGTTGTAAAGCTCTAAGTATTGTAAAGCTTCTTTGTTCAATACAAAGGTTTCGTTATAACCACTTGTGTTCTTCCTTTAAATTCTTAAGTGTTCTATTTGGTGCATTTCCAAGACCTCAACGCTAGTTGGGAGGCTTTAGTGTAAAAACCGCAGGGGCAGAAGTTGGAGACACTGAGTGCCGCACGGTGCTTGGAGAAAATAAGTCCATGACATGGAGTAACCTTATCATTGAGGGCACCAAGTAGTTGCAATGAACTGAAATGTTCCGCCCTTGGATCTTGGCTAGAGGATGAATCCCGTTCCTTCGTTATAGCTGCTAACGTACTAAGTTTAGGGCAATCACGCATGGGATGCAGCCCCTGGCACACAAAGCACCCACCACGAGGCCCCGATGGAGCATTCTTCCTTTCCTCATAATTACCTCGAGAAGTCGACGGTTTGGAAGTATTGCCCCCTTTGTAGAATGATGGCTTCTTGGTATTATCTTTCTTCTCTCCCCCGCCTTTAGCCGGGTTACCTTTGGAGCTTTTAGAAGATTTTCACGAATCCGTGCTCCTTTGGAACTCGGTTAAAGATTCGGCACCACAATAGCATCATCTACCGTCTTCACATCCCGACGTTGTAATTCTTGTTTAGCCCAGTTTTGTAAGCCGTTGGTAAAGTGAAACATTTGATCTTCATCCGACATGCTTGGGATAGGTTGTAAATTCTTTAACGTACTCCCGAATAGCGCCCTTATGTTTCAACTCCCGAAGCTTTTTACGGGCCTCATAGACTACATTCTTCGGATAGAATTGACGCTTTAATTCCTTCTTAAAATCATCCCAACTATCTATCCTACAAGCACCATTTTCTATGTCGGTGTGCTTGCGTCGCCACCATAGAGTCGTGGTTTCCGTAAGATACATAGTTGAGGTACGTACCTTAATCGCCTCATCAAGAATGTTCATGCCCTCGAAGTATACCTCCAACCACCATAGGAAGTCATCAAGTTCCTTCGCGTCCCGTTTGCCATCAAACTCCCTTGGCTTAGGGTAGTCGACCCTTGGAGCCGCCACAACCGTGCTTGTTCTCGCGCTACTTGAGGCCTTCTTGCAAGCATCAAGGTCCCTTTGCAAATCATCGCAGAGCTTGTTCACTTGGTTTTGGATCACCGTGATGGCATTCATCACCTTGATCTCCAACCTCGTTAACTCGTTCCTTAGAGAACCTTGGTCCTCCTTGATGACATCAAATTGTTCCAAGGTGTGGGACTCTAAGGTTGAGAGTGAATTCTCTACCGTCTCAATGCGTTCAGTGGCCCAACAGTGGGAGCCGGTGGGCGACTCCTGCTCTGACCATGCTTAGCCTTCTTGCCGGTAGTTGGAGGTTCTGTCTCTCGCTCCCTATCTTCATGTTCCTCCTTCGTGGTATCTGAACCCGCAACCTCTCGATCCGCCATACTAACGGTAGTAAGTGAGCCGAACCTGGCTTTGATACCAACTGTCACGGACTTGTTTTCTCCATGCACCGTGCGGCACTCAGTGTTTCCAACTTCCGCCCTTGCGGTTTTTACACTAAGTCAGCCTCCCAACTAGCGTTGAAGTCTTGGAAAGGTACGAACACTTTAAGATAAATAAGGAACACAAGTGGTTATAACGAAAGTTTTGTATTGAACAAAGAAGCTTTACAATGTTTAGAACTTTACAACTTCACTCTCTAAGCAAATGAATGACCATACCAAGCTATTTATAGGTAAAGCCTTTCTTAATAGATGGCTAGGATTAATTTGATCCAACGGTCTACATTCCGTCTCTAGAATTCTCTACAAATATTCATAATAAAATATGTACAAAGAATTAACTAGGATTATCTAGAAGAATCCACAAGTATAAGACTTGCCAATTCTCTAGAATTCTTCATTACCTTCTAGTTAGTTTCATGTGCTATTATAGTTTAGAACATTCCGGATTATCTACAAGACACCGTTCTGGATAATTCCGCCATCTTTGCGATGAAACGAGCGGGTTGTGACAACCTGCTACCGTCGCCAAAAAATGCCTCCGACCAAATTTCTTTTTCTTAGCCAATTTTACGTGTACCTGTGTGGATATATCTGTATTTATATGCATTTGTATGTATATATTGTATGGATCTGTATGTATTTGTATAAATTTGCATGTATTTATTTTTGTTTTTGGTTTAATTTTAAATAAATTTTGAATAGATCTGTATGTATTTGTTGTATACATCTATGTGTCTATTTTTTGTTTTTATTTTTAAAAGCTAAAACCAAACTTGGGTGAATAAAATTCAATTACGGTAGCCTCCTTCCCATTTGCCAGTATAGCAGCTAACGATCTTATTGTTGATTCCACCACTTAATTGAAATGGGTTTTGTTGGGATATTTTGTTGTGATGAAATTGAGGGTTACGATGCCAAGATTCTTGATCTAATTGAACAGCCATGGAGGCTATGAACGGTATGTGCTAGGGTTTTTTGGTTTATGTGTTTACCTCAGGCAATAATTGCTGCGTGGAAGGGGAAGAAGATAATTTGAGATCTACAAGTTCTTGACTGCAAATAGGAGAGTAGTAATATGTTTTCCGACGATGGCGTTGACGTTGGATGGCGATGATGGTGGCTAATTTTTAAATGGGGATGGGAGTGGGTGTGGGTGTGGGTGTGGGTATGGGGGTGGGTTGAAGAAGACAATAATTTTTTATTTTCTACGATTTTTTATACTATATTTTTGGTTTATTTATTTAATGTGAAATTTAAACTTGCCATTTTATCCCTTTTAATTTGGTTAAAATTGGTCAAAGTCAACTTTGCTTGGTCAACTAACGGTCAAATGGACGATTTGGACTCCAGCTGCTAATTTCTCAAAAGTTTGGGATCTCCGCTGGCACAAAGTGAATGTTAAAGTAAAGTTTGCAAAAAAGACAAATGTTTGGGACCACTACTGCAATTTTCCCTTAGATAAATTACAACCAAACAACATTCTTAGTAGCTACCTCATCATTGGTGGTATCCAAGGTTTAAAAAGGCGTAATCGGTTACTAATGCTTTTTTGCCTTGTGAGGCAAGGACTATCTTACTACAAATGAAAAATTACGTAAAAAACTTAAAAAACAATATAAAAGTAAATCATAAACAATTTTGAAAATTTTCAATAGAACAAACACCAAAATAAATCAATAAATTAACAAAAAATAAATAATCCTTTTGCAATGAAATCGTATGTTTTCATCTCACATAAAAATTAAGAGGGTGTTCGGTGTAGATTAAAATCAGATTTTAAGTGAATTGTGATAGATGTTTTTGAAATGTGTGGTTGAAAAGATGTGGGACTTATGAAAGATATGGTTGATATTGATTGTTTGACTTTGACTTAGATTAAAATCAAATTTTAATTCGGCTCAAACATGCCATAAATATTATCGATACAAAAAGCTAAAAAGCCTTCACTATTATCGTGGCCTATAGGATCTTCTAGGGAAACATCATCATGCCCGATTCTTCCTCATCCACAGTTGCAATGATGCATTTCCATTCTATGACAATTCAAACAAATCACATGTCATTTTAATTTTATAAATAAATGAATGACAACAAATTTCAATTTGACAATTATGAAATACCTTTTTATAAAAAATATATTTTTCTATTATGTTGACTTTGTGTATGAGAAGAACTTTCAATTCCTTCTATGTAAAAATTATTTACGTTGGGATATCATTATTCAGATTAAATGTGTTTGATTGAACTTTACCACTAATAAACAATTTATTAATCATTAGATGTCAAGTCCTCAACAATTAAATGATCTTCTGCCCCTTGGAGTGCCTTGAGTTACATGTTAATTTTTGAGCTTTTTATTATATATATAAAAACGAAAGTGTCAATCTCTTTGGTCAAACAATTTCTTAGTGTGTACTTGATTGAATGAACCACATGGAAGTTGAACACCTTGTTTTATATTATGTATAGTAAGAATATCAAAGATCAACACATACGTCTTGAAGCACTCAAAGAGGATGTATATCTTTTAATTATCGAGGATTTTTCATTTGGTGATTAATGATTGCTCATCAGGATGGTCATATTCATTCAAACACACTTGATCTAAATACAAATGATCCTAATATAAATTTTCTTGAAGCAAATTGAATTGTTTCTCGTACACAAAATGAAGTTAATATAAAACGTTCTAATTTTTTCGTATTTGTCAAATTGAAAATTTCTTTTATTCATTTATTTTTAAATTTTATTGATGAATGTTTTGTTTGAATCTATAGAGTAGGGAAAGGCACCATTCTAACGTACGCAGAAGATGGATGGATGGATAGAAAATGATAGTGATGAGGAAGATGATACTTGAATTAGATATGAGGATGATTCCATCAACGATCCTAGCAGGAGACTCTTAAAGCTTTTTTATTGTAATGTTATTTAGTTTTTCTTTGAAGAGGACTTATTATGTTCGCATTGCAGAAGGACACTCGACTATTTGCTACTTTATTGATTTGCTTTTGTGTTTGTTCTATTAAGAATTTTCAATATTGTTTTAAGGTTTATTTTAAATTTTTTCGGCTGTGGTGAGGCTTACGCCTCACATTATAAATAAAGGAAAAATGTCTCACTACTCGATTACGCCTTTTGAAATCTTGGGTTGGCTGGCCAGTAGGCCAAACAATTATTATATTTATAGGATTTTGATGACAGTGCCCTACTTTTATTAAAATTTAAAACAAGTGTATTTTAGTTTTTGTGATCCATGAAAAAAGGCTAGCTGTTTTAAATAGGAGCGCTCGCCTCTCAAAGTTTGAGGCACCTGACCTGCAAAAGGGCTTTTAAATTAATACCTTGAGGCAATTAATCAGTACCTCGCTGCTTTACCAATTTTTCAAACCATGGTGTAGTCGGACACTGGCTCTTAGGAACATTTTTTTGATCTCATCCTACCTTAGTGATGAAGGAGCTCCAATGCATCATTTAAAAAATTGGAATATTGGTTTTGACTGGTGTATTCTCTTGCATAGAGCTTTATCCGCGGTAATCTGGAATTCTATGTTCAGAACGCCTGATAAAAACTGCTAGGGGATCTTCTCTGTCGTTACTTTGTCATGCCTAAATGTTGGTCTTGTTGTTTAGCTTTTGTAAATGGCTAAATGCTTTGCACTTCCTTGGTGCCATGCTACTGTAATTTTGTTGTATATCCAGAAGAAAAATTCTGAAGGTCTTCCAATAAAGTGTCACAGATGTCAAGTTGATGTAAAACACGTTCTGAAATTATCTGAATTCAGGTTAATTAGATTCTTTCCCCTGGTTGTGAATTGTGGCAGAAGGAGGTGTGGCCAGTGAGGTCCCAGGCCGCACTAAAATTTGAGAAAAAAAATTTAGTGACTACTTTCATTTTTTTCCCTACCTTTTGTTTAATATTATTATATTTCGTGTTTGAAATATTTTTCCGTACTTAAAATTAGGTCTTCACTGGATCCGAGTCTGGACCCAGCCACTGGTTGTGAACTGGTTATTTATATTACTATACTTTTGCTTTGCGAGCTCATTGAGATACGTGATGTCTTTAGGTTCTAATTGCCTTTGGTGTAACTATTGCTCCAAGCACTAAGCTGCATCTGTTTACTTATTCATGAGTATTCTTCATTGACATGGTATTCTATAGGCTTAAGAGTATAAAATTGCATTGCAGGACTGGGCAGATTTATGGCGGCCTGAACTTGCTGGGAAGATTTCAATGGTTGATTCACCACGAGAGATTGTTGGTGCAGTGTTGAAGTACATGGGAGCATCATATAATACAGTCAACATTGACTTGCAAGTTGTTGGTGGGAAACACGCTGTGCTGCAAAAGCTTGCATTACTTGTTAAACAGGTAAGAGAACCGGAATGCAAAAGTTCCTGAAGTATGAGATACGCCAGATGGTGCTAGTATTTGAAAATTTCTTTATTTTTACCAAGCAGAAAAGAAAAGATGCCTTCGTTCCTTCCTTAGCCCTTAGGTGACCTAGCAAAAAGTTTACCTTCAAGTTACAAGGTAGCTTAAGAGTGTAAAATAAATGAAATGTAGTCTTGAAAACATTTTGTTAAATTTGAGTATTGTGACATCTTCAGTAAAGTGGGTTAGATAGCAGTGAAAACATTTTATTAGACGAGTGAGACTCAATAACGGCCATATTTTCAATTTTAATTGGATTTTAAGCACGACCGAACACCCCCTTAGCTTCTATTCAGTTTGAGTTTTTCTCTGCTGGTCTTGTTTTTTAAATTCTAGAATCTAGTTATTATCGAAAAAGTTCATCTACTCGAGTTAGTGATGATCAATTTTAAGTCTCTTTTGATGGCCATTTTCTGGGTTGTGTAACTTTTTATGTTCGTTTAACAATTTTCAGAGTTTTGACTAGTGCCATAATAGCTGGTCCTATTTGCAAACTTCCGCCTTTCATCGAACGTTTTATTATTACCTCAGTTTACAACCTTCATTCTCTAAATTGCATCAATTATTTAATGACTTTGTACAGGTTAGACTATTTGATAGTCTGCACTATCTTAAAGCCTTTGGAGTAGGAGATGTATGGGTAGCTGTTGGATGGAGTAGCGATGTTCTTCCAGCCGCTAAAAGGATGTCAAATGTTGCGGTGATTGTTCCAAGGTCTGGCGCTAGCTTATGGGCAGACTTGTGGGTACGTCTTGAATGCCATGCCCTATCATGTTAAATTCTTTTTGTATACTTGATTGAATCATAAGTCTGTCTAAGGTGATGGATGAATATTCTGTCTAATGCTTCCCTTATCTTTGGAAATACTTAAAATTTGTCTTTTCATTCCCAACTTAGTTCCCTGTCATGTCTTCGTGCCGTTGGTAACAAATGGATAAGAACTTGTGTCATATCAGTGAGTTGATGTGCTTGAAATGGTCAAGACCGACCACGTGTGGACTTCTAAGAGTGTTCTAAGTGTCCTTGGGAAATCGATATCTTCCTAAAAAATGAAATGGGTGCACATCTAATCCAAAGTTGATGTATTTCATTTTTCTTCTCTTTTTTCTTCCGCTTTTATGTTTGCTGCCTGCTGCATTTATATGTGAGGGCTAGGAATGTATTGTGATTGGCTATACTTAAGAAGTCTACAAGCTTTGTAGCAAGGACACTTGAATTAGGGTAGCGTGTCCGTGTC
>CAIGRS010299256.1:0-12486 GCA_903798395.1 Fraxinus floribunda
GGGGGGGGGGGGGGTGGGGGGGGGGGGAACTCAAACGAATTTATAACTTTATGCAACAATATTAGGGATTTGGTTTATGGATTTTTTAATTATTTTTTTTCGATTTTTCAACAATCGGATATTTTCGATTATATACACATTCCTACCGTGAAGGTGATGAATTTGAACTAAAATAGAATCAAGTTCTCATCATCAATGAAGTAACGTTACCATAGAATTTATTTTCTTTCCCCATATGGTCTTATAAGAATTATAGATCTAAATGTCGATAAAGAAAATATGATATGTACATCAACCATAGGAAAGGAAATGAGAAGCTTTAACAAAATTATGATGATGTTTACACCTAGCACATACCTCTCTATGCCTAGCATTTTCTGCGTTTTCTGCATCAATTTGTTCCTTTATTAGGTTCAAGATTTCTTCTTGGAATCTCTCTTCGAGACCTTCAAAATTCAAATGAAAAGGCTTGTCTTCATATCCGATTTCCATGTCTTCCTCATGGGTCTGCGGTCCAATCTCTGTATTAGCATGGTTTCCAAAATCACTTTTTGAATCCAATACCGGTCTCTGGTGATAAGACTGGATGGAATTGCCTCCTTTTCCTGTTCGGTCATGACAAAAAAAACAGATGATTGTAACCTGAGGCTAATACAGAACATCCACTGCAACTTTCATCAAATTATTCACACTTGCATACTGAGCTCCGCTCAACTTTCGAAGTCATACAAAGCATGTAAATCTGCCTCACCACTCAAAAAGTTCCTTGTTACTTCTGAAGAACCTCCAAATTCTACTGAGATAGTGCATGCCACGTTAATAACTTGACTTAAGCCATCAAATCAGTCATTTGAAAACTGCCAATTCATACAAGCTAAATAAACCAACATCTCTTATTTAAGAAATGGCATTTCTGCCTTGTAAGCACAACAATAAATATGAAATTTCTTAAGCGTAAACAATATTCAACATGAAATAGTCTACATTTACCAAGGAAACAGTATATCAAAAGTTAAAAGCAATGATAAACCAGATAACAAAGACGAGTATAAAATATTACTTGGGTCAGTGTATGGATGAGTCGGCATCTGTTTTGAATTTGACACTTTTGATGCATCTCTATCCCACTGAGATGGACCACTAGAATTATTTCCTTGCTCTGCAGGTAAAGAATCAATATGTCCCGGAAAATTACTCATAGCAGCATTGTGTTGAAACCTCTGTGCAGGTATCTGCTGCATCTGAGACGGAACACCAGAATTATTTCCTTGCTCTGCAGGTATAGAGTTAAGTCGCCCTGGAAAATTACTCATTGCAGCATTCTGCTGAATTCTCTGTGCAGATATCTGCTGCATCTGCATTTGAGAAGCAGCATATGGATTGGCACTGGCATCAGTATACGAAGCCTGCCTATTCATCATTGCTGTTTAATGGGACGCTAATTTTTTTACTTAACCTAACAACAAAAGAACCAAGGTAATAACAAAATTAGAAATTTAATAATAGGTGGGTATATGAATTATATTGAAAGCATACTCTTTAACAAGGAAAACGTAAGTCAGATCTATTTTTTCTTATTCTTTCCTTCAGTTTCAGAAGGGGCTCTAACGGTTGAAGAGAGTCATAAAAAATAATCACTATATTGCATAAAAGTTTCAAGCTGGAACGGAACGCATTAGAAACTCAAAAACATTACGAAATTGGAAAACAATTATCGCATTCTCTTCATTTAGACACACAGATCGTACCTATATACATATTCACAACTGCTGATGAAGAAAGGGATCAACATCTTAGGTCATCAAGGCTTCATTGAAACCATAGGAAGTTCAATAAAATACTAAGCCCAACCTAATTATAGGGTGAACAGGACAAAACATTAAACAACACTCAAAATATAGGTTCATGCTGATCCATTTGAGTATTAGAATTAATGCGTATTTTTGTATAGATGTTAGTTGGCAGGTTAGTTAGCAAGTTAGGTAGTTAGTTTGTCAGCTGGCTTTTGGCACCTATTTATGCTGTATATGTACACTCATTTTGTGTGACTTTGAATAATAACAAACAATAGTTTACATTTCGTTTTAGTTCTAATATGGTATCAGAGCATTTTCCTTCCAGCTTTCATCTTTTTCCTCTTGTTATTCTTCACCTCCTTCTTCTCTGGGTTCTCCTATATCTTTTCTGTTACAATGGAATCAACACAGTCCGAAAATGATTCTGATTCACGATCATCCAGGAGCAAGTCCACCATTGATGAGCCATCTAGTCCGTATTTCCTTCATCATTCCGATAGTTCTGGATTGGTACTTGTGTCTCAGCTGCTCACAGGAGAAAACTACGTCTCTTGGAGCTGTGCAATGACAAATGCCCTTTCGGTGAAGAACAAACTTTCCTTCATTGATGGATCAATGAAAAAACAGGAAGATGCAAGTCCTAACTTGATCAATTCATGGATTCGAAACAATAATATGGTTATATCTTGGATACTTAATTCAGTTTCGAAAGAAATTTCAGCCAGTATCATCTATGCTTTCACAGCATACAAGATATGGAATGATCTCAAAGAAAGGTTTCAACAAAGCAATGGACCGCGGATCTTTCAACTGATGAATTTAACTCAAGATCAAAGCAACATAGGTGTGTACTTTACTAAACTGAAGACTATATGGGAAGAATTAAGAAATTTTTTTACTCAAATGCAACTGAGGAAAGTGTACTTGCGGTGGTATTAAGGAAATGAATAAACACTATCAAATGGAATGCATCATGTCATCCCTCATGGGCTAAATGAATCTCTCTCAAGCTAGAGGTCAGATCCTGCTTATGGATCCTATGCCACCCATTAATAAGGTGTATGCACTAATTTCGCAAGAAGAGAATCAAAGAAAGTTGAGTACACAATCGTTTGGAAATGATGCAAATGGTGCGGCTGCATTTGCATTAAGATCTGACAATGCAAAATCAGCACCCAATTCTGGTTTTCGCAATGATGGTTTTAGGATTGGTAACTTTGGATATGTCAAGGAGGAGGAGGCCCTATTGTACTCATTGTAAGTATCATGGACATTCAGTAGATAAGTGCTATAAAATCCATGGATATCCACCGGGATACAAGCTAAAATCAAAGGACAATTTCCAAAGCTATTATGTTTTTAACCTGGTTAATCAGTTGTCAGCTTCTCATCAGATTGATCAACAACCTGGCATGAAGAATTTCATGCAGAATCTGAATTCCAGTCATTATCATCAATTGATGACTATGTTGTCCAGCCACTTAGCTTCAAGCTCGAACACTGCTTTAATTGATCAGGGCGAACATACCACTTCAGGTGCTACATGTACATGTCATTCCATATCAGTTAACCATATATTTACTATTAAAGAGATTTGGATAGTAGACTCAAGGGCTGCTAGACAAGTATGCTCCATTGCTGATGCCTTTATGAAATTGAGAGCAATTGATAATGCAAGTATTAGTTTGCCAGATCACACACGAATATCAGTAAGCCTATGTGGTGATATCAGACTAAGTCCTAAATTGGTGCTGCGTGATGTTTTATTTGTGCCACAATTCAAATTCAATTTGTTTTCGGTCAGTACATTAACTGTTGGAGAACAGCTCACCTTAAGCTTCTTCCATGACCATTTCATCATTCAGGAGGCTACAACCAAGAGGATGATTGACAAGGGTGATGAAGTTCAAGAATATTATGTACTTGACACCAGAGATCTTAATTCTTTTTCAAATGTCTTTGTTGGTAATGTTTCTGCTCATATATGGCATAATAGACTTGGTCCTCTATCTTTCGAAAGATTAGATGTGTTTAAAGACCAAGTGGCATGTGATGTTTCAAAATTAAATAAATACCTTCCTTGTTATATTTGCCCTATTGCTAAACAAAGGAGACTATCATTCGAATCTAGTAACAAGCTTGATCTATTACACTGTGATATATGGGGGCCATATCATGTTCCTTCACACTCAAGGCACAAATACTTCTTAACTTTAGTTGATGATTGTTCCAGATTTACTTGGATCTACATACTACGACAAGAATTTGATGTTGTGAGTGCAGTGCATCATTTTTTTAGTCTAGTTGCTACACATTTTAATGCCACTATTAAGAGTTTCAGATCAGATAATGCTCATGAGTTGTCCTTTAATGAATTCTTTGCTGAGAAAGGGGTGTTACACCAATTTAGTTGTGTTGAAAAAATCACAACAAAACTCTGTTGTAGAATGTAAACATTAACATCTTTTGAATGTTGATCGAGCTCTATTTTTCCGGTCAAGAATCTCTCTCAATTTCTAGTCTGAATGTGTGTTGACAGCAGCCTACCTAATCAATAGAACCCCATCTCCTCTTACAACATAAAACCCCTAATAAAATCTTACATGGCAGCCTTGCTGATTATTCCATTCTTCGAGTCTTTGGGTGTTTAGATTTTGCATCTACACTCACTGCACACAAAGATAAATTTCAGCCAAGAGACAAGTTATGTGTGTTCTTAGGCTATCCACTAGGAGACAAAAGGCTATAAGCTACTTGATGTTGCATCAAGAGATGTGATTCATAAGGAAATATTTCCCTTTCATACTATTGTGGAGGCTGATCAAATGCTAGATCCTTTCCCTAATCTAGTATTGCCATCTTTTTCATTGTTTCCACCTCATGATATGAATGTCCAGTCAGAACTTGTACACCCTAATTCTGATTTACATGTTGATGATCCCAATACTTCTTCATCTAAGGTACTTCATTCTTCACCTCTGACTAACTCTAATTCTCGTGATCATTCACACTTTACTAGGCCTCCAAGCCATGACATTCGAAAATCCCAAAGAGCCTCTAAACTCCCCAAGTATCTCCTTGACTACCATTGCAATTTGATCTCTCAAACTGATCATTCTATTATTCATTCCCCAAACCATATTGGTCACTTTGTTTCTTACAAAAATCTGTTTGAACCTCACAAACATTTAGTATTAAATATCTCATCACATTTTGAGCCTCAATTTTTCCATCAAGCTGTCAAATTCCTTCAATGGCGTGATGCAATGAAACTTGAATTGGAAGCCATAGAACTCAACCACACCTGGTCCATTCTGCCTCAACCTCCTGGGAAGCACTCCGTAGGATGCAGGTGGATTTATAAGAACAAGTACAACTCGGATGGATTACTTGAGAGGCATAAGGCACTCCTTGTTGCAAAAGGTTACACGCAACAAGAAGGATTGGATTACTTTTGACACCTTCTCCCAAAGTTTTACTCACTCTTGCAGCCCACCATAAGTGGCACTTAATGCATTCCTGAATGGTGACTTGTTTGAGGAAGCTTATATGGATCTTCCTCTTGGCCATGAATTCCTTAAGCCTTTCAAACAAAGGGAGATGATGGTTTGCGAAACGCACGAAGTCCATCTATGGACTTAAACAGGCTTCAAGACAGTGAAATTCAAAGTTTACTCATGCCCTCATTTAGCATGGTTTCAATCAATCTAAGGCAGACTATTCACTCTTGCTAAAAGGTCTGAAGACAATTTTGTGGCATTGCTAGTATACATGGATGGCATTGTCATATTTTGACATAATGTTCACGTTATTGATTTATTAAAGGCATTCTTACGCTCTCAATTCAAGCTCAAGGATCTGGGATGTTTTGTTCATTCGTGGAAAACAAGGTTGGTTGCAATCTGAATTGCAGCATGATTGTCACAATAGAAGATGGCTAGAGATGTAGTAGGGACTTGAAAATCCTTCAACAATTGATTGATCAAAATGATCTCACTTTTTGGATGCAAGAGCCCTATACTCCGCTTCATTCTTAATCCTTTGTTATCCAAAATGGTAGGTAAAGGCTTGGTAAAAACATCCGCAAGTTGATGTTTCGATCGAACCAGAAGAAGCTTCACTATCCAAGCTGTAATTTGTTACGAACAAAATGACATCGATTTCAATGTGTTTTGTTCGCTCGTGGAAAACAAAGTTGGTTGCAATCTGAATTGCAGCATGATTGTCACAATAGAAGATGGCTGGAGATGTAGTAGGGACTTGAATATCCTTTAACAATTGATTGATCCAAATGATCTCACTTGCTGGATGCAAGAGCCCTATACTCCGCTTCAGCTGATGAACGAAAGATAGTTGGTTGCCTCTTTAATTTCCATGAAACCATTGGATTGCCAACAAAAATGCAAAAACTAGTAGTGAACTTTCGTATATCAATGCACGACCACCAATCAACATCATAAAATACTCGAATGCTGATGGATAAACCAAAAGGCATTTGTGAGGAAAACAAAAGACCTTGTCTAGGATCTCAACCTCTCAGATTCTTAATCACCCTCATCATCAGAGCTTTGCTGTTTCTTGTTGCGTTTGTTATTTTTCACACTCGCCTTTTGCAGATTTAGCTTCATATGCAGCCTTTCCAGACTCAGTCGTGGAATTCCATTTCTCTTTGCCTCTCGCAAGCTTTCCCCGCAGCTGAAAACAGCTTTGACATAAAGATGTCCCTTTTAAAAGTATTCCCATCATTAACAGGATTCAACTCTTGTTTTCTTTCCTTTCTGACATCCCTTTAACCCTTGCTGCCACTCTTCATTTCCACATATACATAAAACCCTCGTTTATCTACACGGATTTGTAACTCCTCCCAACCCCCAACCCCACTTCTCACACATATACGCATCCGGCTGAGACAATCAATAAGTATGCACTCAGTGTAGAATAATTTTTAAAATTGAAAATCTCAACCCCAAATCCGAAAAATGAAAAAACGCTGATCCGATTGAATCGGATACTAATTAATTTAAGAACTAATTACGGTAAGATAAACAAGCAGAAATGAAAGAATTCACAAATATAAATGTACTCACTTGTCGTATGGTGATTCACTGATTTGATTTGATTGTTTGCTGCTTGCAAAGCGAATTGAGCTGTCAAGGACAAAGCTCCGTTCTGGGGTTAAAAAACACACACCAGTGCAGTTGTGTAAATATTTTTTTATTTATTTTTATGGTTTTTATAAATATATTTATATCGAGAAATTGAATTTCTCAATATTTATTATCATTGGCAACACAATGAAATTCTCAGCAAAAAAGTCACTTATACATCACTTAGACGGCCTCTCTAATTAGTGTGAGACCACTAATTAAATTAATGGGTCCCACACTAATTAGAGAGGGCTGTAAATTTACAGCCCTCTTTAAGTGCTGTAAGTGCAGCATTGTTGAATTCTCAATTAGGTATTTGTAAGTAATTTCAGATTCATAGTTAAAATAATCATTTATAGTTTCTTCAAAATTGTTGTATGTAATTTTGAAATATAATTTTTTAGTTGTTAAAAGTTTTAGAGATTTAAAATGATGTGATAAATTTTTATTTATTTTTTTACACGTTTTGGCAAACTAGCACAACGAAAATCTACAATACTTTAAAACAAAACTTTCTAAGGCAGTTTGTAAGTCCTCGCTTATTTAGAGTTGGCAAACGAGTCGAACCGCCCACGAGCTCATATTGTAGCGAGCAGAGCCGAGGGGCTCGCTTTTTTGAATTTTTTTTTAACTATCTTTCTAAAAAAAAAACGAGCCAAGCCTGCTCGGGGCTCGTTTTTTTATGGACCCGAGCTGCTCATGAGCAGCTACAGTATCTAAAAGACGACACCTATTTGACAGTTTATATTTCGAAGTCCGACCCACTCGTGAATGTACGACTTAGACTTTGAGGACTATCGTTATATCCATAAATTATGTGGCATGCTCAGATGGAATGAGTCCCATATATGTAGACGTGGTATCGACGATTCAATTGATTGAGCTATTTAATTAAACAATTGCATCTTAGGCTCGACCCATTAACCACTGCCCATTTACATTTCCCTATATATATGTGAGTTTCATTCACAATAAGGTATGATTTCTAACCCTATCCAAATTCTCTCTAACCTTCTTGCACTCTTCTTTTTCTCTCATTCGACAACTGACTTCACCGTTAGAGTGCAAACGGTCGTCGAACTTTTTTCTCGACTAGTAGCATTTGCCTCCTAATGATTGTTCCAGTGTGCTAGTGATATCTGCGTGGAGGGGAGATGGAAGATATTCCGTTGACGCATTTTTTGAGGTCAACAATGTGAATCAATTTTTTATTTTTTATTTTTTATTTTTTTAATCTACACGTTTTGGCTAACGAGCACAACGAAAACCTACAATACTTTAAAATTTCAACCATCGCAAAATATATTACAATCGATAGTAGCAAAGTAAAACAAGATTTCTACCCTTAAATTGAATGCTTAAGTAATTGTATTTATTCTTATACTAATCGTAATTGATGTCACTCGATACTTAATGTGATAATTTGTTTTATGTAGCATGTCACGTACAATCACTTAATGTCTCACTTATCGACGTTCTTTATTTTTATTTTGATTTTCATGCGATTTTAACTTGACCAATTGAGTTGGAGCAATCATCCTACTAATATGAGGTGATCGAGTCTTACATTTAAAGATAAAACGTATTAAAAAAACTCATTAAATGTAAATAAATACGTCACTAAATATGGATATCTTAATCTCTCCCCATCCTAGCATGTTGTCATTCCTAAACTGTGATAGTTAGCTATGTCAACGAGACGAGACGAAAAAAGTCGAGCCGAGCCTGAGCAAAAAAAATGCTCGGACGAGCTTTTTTGGATCGAGTTTTTTTGGGTCCGAGCCGAGCCGAGCCGAGGGCCGAAAAAAGCCATACTTTATTTTTTCTTAAGAGTTTGGGAAATAATTGTCTAAATTAGGTGCTAAACCGAAATTCTATATGAAGTTAGTATACGGTCCAATTTAGAGCTACTTCTGTCTATTGAACAATGCAAATGTGCAGTACTTCACTTGTTGGGCTTATTTTTTCAGCAAGTCCAATATAAATCCTTCAGACTGAATAAGTCAAGGGACATTATCTTTGATATGTTTTATGAACTTATCCATGACTAAATAAAAAAGGATTAAACTTCGAGGCAAATCACTTGACGTGACAATTATAAAATTTATATTGTTATATCCGCTTTATCTTATGCTAATTGCTATTTTTTAATATAATTATTGTTATATTAACGTTATTTATGCCGCCGTTCGTAACACTTCACTAGGCTCCTTTTTTCTCTATTAATAATAAATATTACGGCGTGTTTGATTGATTTTATTTTTTTATGAAAAATATCATTTTCACTCAAATTTCTACTTTTGAGGTATTAATTAATTGACAATTTTTTCGATAGAAAATAATTTTCAACTTTTGGTCATGTGACCATATTTTCCTCTAAAACATTTTCTTTATGATGAGTGATTTTTATTTTCCAAATAATTCACCCTCTCTCTCTCATCTATCCATCAATAAAAAATGGGCAAATAAAATATTTTTTAGGTTAAAAACTAAATCAGTCAAACACATTTAATTAATAATTTTCATACAAATAAGTTCTAGACAATTCAATATTAGAATTTATTTTATTTCCATGCAAATTTCATACTCGCAATCAAATGCATTCTACATGTTTTTGCATTTTTAACTAAATTCTAAAATTAAATAACTTTTGCTTCTTCCATCAAAATACTAGAATATTTGTTTGATAGGTTTAATAATTAATACACCATCAACATTTTATTGACAAGTCAACCAAATAATTATTTTGTTAAAAAGTCAAACTTTTTCATCCACACACAAGAAATTAGTGAGAGAATAATGGGCCATGGATCATGGTCCACAGCATGCAACAAGTCTTTGCATGTTTTAAACCACCCATTTTTGGATTTGCACAAAAAAAGGATAATTGATAGCAAAGCAAAAAAGAAGCTTTAGCAAATGCTAAATGGAATAGTCAATTTGTGACTCACTTTGTAGTAATGGTCACTCATTGTTTGAGCCACCTAACCAATCATGTGGTGTTGTGATATATTGTGGATCTATGGATAAATTTCAGTGTTGAAATTTTATTTTTTTATTTTTTTTTGTCTATGCTTCTTTCTTCGTGTTGCATTGTACGCCACATTATGTGCATGGTTGTCTAATCTAAGAAGAATTTCGTGAATTCATAGGGTTCAAACCTTTAAATGAAGAGTTTAAATACCGTGGATTTAAATGACAGGGTAAACATATTTACATCACAATTTTTGTCAGTTACACCACGTTTTTACCATCAACCCTCTATTAATTTTTTACATCTTACCTATAAAGATGATTTTCGTCCAAAATATTTGTTACAAAGGCCAAAAAGGCATATTTATCTCTCACATTTTTAATAATCGAAATAAATAATTACTACAAAAGTTAAAACAAAATATTTTTCCATTTTTTCAATGCATATTAGTAGAATATTTGGACGAAAATCGTGATTAGAGACAAAAATATGTTAATTGATTGAAGGTAAAGAATGAAAATTTGACGAGAAAAAAGTTGAGGACATAAAATAAAAAATGAGCAAATATTAAAAACTTTTTTTGTAATTAAAATGTGGTGCAGTTATCAAAAAAATGTCGTGGTAATTATATAATTGCCCTAAGCGAAATTGTCTTCTATCCATAAAATTTCACATGTGAGGTGAGTAAATTCATTGTTGTAAAAAACTAATTTTTTTAGATAAAGTAGTCTTTGTAATTGCAATATGTGAAGTGACTATAAATAAGAATTACAGAAATAATTTGTGAATAAAATGGTATAATTACAACTGAAAACTAACCACAATCCCCTTTTTCTATTATTGACAAAAAAAAAAAATTTTATTTCATAATCCAATACTCCCAATTATGTGAATAATCTAAAAACAAAAATCCTACCAAGAAATCCAATTGATCTCTTGTATCAATGCATGATGTAATGACCTAATCTTTGTTATATTAATTTTTTTTTTTTTTATGAAGTGTAAACTATTATATTGCTTTATATTTCTTCAAATTCGTCCACATATATTTATCATTTATGGAAGGATAATCTAGCTTAGAAAATTAGGTTATTAGAGAACAAATAAAGTTATTATTTATTCGTGGACATATTAATCCTCTTATCATGACAACGCGAGAATAGTATTTGAAGTTCAAATTATCAAAATAAAAATCGTCGACATATTTATCCTATTATATGAATTCAATTTTTATCCGATATGAATTATCTTTTTTTCGATAATGTCTCGTTATTTATTGTTTTTAATAATGTGATTTTTTAATAATAATAATTTTGGTAGGGAAGGGGTTGGGATAGGGAATAATTATTTCGATAGGATGGGGAATGGAATTGGTCGGCCGATTGTTGTGTCTCATAGTTGACCAAATATTATACAAAATGAATCACATTCGACATGTGGCTAAACGTTGTCGCTTTGGAGGCGCACTCGATTTTCTTACATATTTAAAATGCTTTCGCCTAAAATTTAGGTCATGGCCTAATTATTCACATTTATTTGAATCTAGTTTATGTCTTAAAGTGATACTCCCTCCATCACATAAATCATCGTGAAAAAAAATAAAATGTAACACGACAATTTAATCATTTATACATATAAGATGGAGATTTTGATCTTTCAACATTGTATATCACGATAAGTTTCGTAAGTGAAATAAACAATAGAATAAAATATTAAACTAAGAAATTAAAATTTTATTTATTATACGATTTAATCTTACCCTGAGATGCGATGATTATATATATGGGCATGCGAACATGAAGTTAGGATTTCTGAAGACCAAAATATATCTTGACTGTATTCCACCTCTATCGCACTATAGTTTTTATTTTTTTGGTCTACCTTGTGCGACTTTCAATATTCTATATTAGACCTACGATCGAAGGTTTATAAGTGTTCAAATTGTTATCGTTCGCACAAGTATGACAAAACTATACTCAACAAAAATGAATTTTTTTTTTTTTTTTAATAATCTGATTTTGTCCTTACCTATTAACAAATTATTATTCTTTGATATTTCATAATTATCGAAGGCCATAACATTTCAAAGACCGTTACTAGCATATGTGACCAATACAAAATCAATAAGTCAAAATGGACAATAGAAAATTTGTAAGAATAAAAAGTCACTAACCACCTGAAACATATATAGACAATAGAAAATTTG
Source organism: Fraxinus floribunda (assembly GCA_903798395.1). Classification (NCBI taxonomy): domain Eukaryota; kingdom Viridiplantae; phylum Streptophyta; class Magnoliopsida; order Lamiales; family Oleaceae; genus Fraxinus; species Fraxinus floribunda. Next base: position 12,124 of record CAIGRS010299256.1, read on the forward strand.
TAAGAATAAAAAGTCACTAACCACCTGAAACATATATAGTCAAAGCGAGAGGCATCTTTGACAAAAGGAAGATGTTACGTGTACCAAATGTTTTAGAATTAATCTATTTATATCGATTTTTTTGACAACTTTTTGGACTGATAGCCACATGGTGGCTCCCTATTGGGGGAGCGCCTGCGGCGGTCAAAAAAATTGTCAACTAATTCGGTACGAGTGGCATGATTGAATGTTTTATATAATAGATACGTGGTGACCCTCTATTGGAGGGCGAAAGGAAGATGCTACGTGTACCAAATATTTTACAAAATGTTTAACATAATAGACACTAGTTTTTCACTCGTGCGATGCACGGTAAGATGTACA
>CAIGRS010299262.1:0-17562 GCA_903798395.1 Fraxinus floribunda
ATAAGAAGAAATCAATTTCTCTTCAATTCTTTACAAAATGCTGCAATTTCCAGTTAAATTTGTGGCCAAAGAGAACTCTTACAGAATTCATTTTTGCCACTGGTGCAAATTTTTTTTGATAGTCCACTCCGTAAGTTAGTATATATCCCTTTGCAACCAGCTTATACTTAAATCATTCGATAGATCTATCAACTTTATATATCACAGCAAATACCCATTTGCAACTGATTGTTAGCTCCACAATCTCTCAATTTCCATTATTTTCCAATGCTTCCATATCAACATTCATACTTGTTTCCTTTCCTCGTTCCAAGTGTTTCAGTTAAGGTTTGTCGAATGGGTATGATATTTAGGAGAGTGAAAAAGATTTATGAGATGTTGAGAATTTTTTTGAATGACAAAATGGGAAAATGGGTGCTGTGTGCACTTACATGTCCGTTTCCTAACGACGATAGGAAGATTAATATCACCAATAACATCATAAGAGTTAAAGGGAACAATATGTTTGTTTACCTCTTTCTTGGGTGTTGGTTTGGTTGCTTGAACTTGCAAGGTTCAAGTTCGGATGCTCTCCTCCTTGAATACACTAGTGGTTTTGTATCAATAGGCTCCAACTCTTTTTCTTTTGGTGAAACATCCAAGGCAGGTGAAGTTTCTGTTTCATTGATTGCTTTGGTTGTTTCAGGAACTATACTAGTTGTTTCATGTAATTTAGGCACTCTTAGGGTTTTGTGAAGAGGTTTGGATGAGGGAACTTGAGGAGGAAGATCAAGCAAAAAACATGTCCTTATCTTCCACTTCCATAGTCAGATAAGAATTTGAAAATACTCCCCTGTTTCACCAAAAATGATATCCATGGAGACGAAAATGTTTGTAGTGGGAGGAAGGAAACATTTATAACCTTTTTGTGTAGAAGAATACCCCACAAAGATACACTTTAGTGCTCTTGGATCTAATTTTCCCCGATCTTGAGCATGCACATGGACGAACACTGGACACCGGAACACTCTAGGATAAATTTTGCTTGATGTGTTGAAGTGAGGGAAAAATGTAGAAAATACTTAAATAGGACTTTTTGATCCTAAAACCCAAGAAGGAACCCTATTTATCAAATATGTGGCAATGAAAACAGCCTCCCCCAGTAGTTTTTGGGAACATTCTCTTGAAACTGGAGATCCCTAGTGACATTTAGTAAACGACCATTTTTTCCGCTCAGCTACTATATTTTGTTGTGTGAATAAACACAAGAGGACTCATGAATAATTCCCTCATGAAAATAAGGTGAAAGTATTTGATCAAAATAATCTCTTGCTTTGTAAGTACTAATCTTTTTAATTGATACTCCAAACTGAATTTGACCATATTATGGTAATTAGCGAAAAAATTGCTCACATCATATTTTTGTTTCAAAAGAAAGAACCAAGGCACCCCCAAGTGCAATTATTATCAATAAAAGAGACAACCATCGAGAACCTGAAATGTTAGAAAATTGTGATGGTTCCAAGTATCACTCTGAATTAAGATGAATGGAATTGAATATCTTTCATTATAGGAATGAAGCACGACGATGCTTGGCAAATTCACAAATGTCATAATGAAAGGTGTTTACATCAATGTTTTTGAAAAAAAGAAAAAGAAAAAAGGAAACATGAGCCTAAGAACATTAAGCCAAATTTGTTCTTTTAAGGAAGACGAATTGGATGAATATGAAAAAGGTAGTTGATTACCAATGCTCACATTGCCACCACTTGTTTCGAGGTAGTAGAGTCAGTCCTTCTCCCTAGATGCCCAATCATCTACCCTGTAACCTGGTCTTGAAAAACACAATTAGTAGGGAAAAAAATAACATTGCAATTCAAGTCTTTTGTAAGTTGACAAATAGACAAAAGGCTGGTGGAAAGCTTGGGTACATGTAAAACATTTTTAAGGCTTTGGTACATGTAAAACGTTTTAATACTCGAAGACGAATGTAGGTTGATTATTCCCCTACCTGCAACAGTGGATACTTTTTTATAGCTAGGACATGGATTTTAAGTGCTGAATTTTTGTGAGTAATGTCTCGTATGATCAGTAGCTCCCGTGTCAATGACCCAAGAACTCAAAAGGGACTTATCTGAAGCACTTAGTGCACGATTAGCACCCTGTCCTTGGCTTGAACATTTGATTAACCACCATAACTCCTCTCCTTCATTCATTGGCTTAAAAATTGGAGAATACTTAATTGATGGATGGTAGANCCACACCAACATCCTTAAATGCATCTCTCCACACTTCATCCTTGTCTTGAACATTTGATTACCCACCATAACTCTTCTCCTTCCTTCATTGGCTTAAAAATTGGAGAATACTTAATTGATGGATGGTAGAGTTTCTCCAGAAGTTGCAGCAGTTGTGATGGAAATTTCGGAAACATCAGGCATGGGGGAACCACGAAAGAGGAGATAAAAGGACCTGAGCAAATGAAGGTTATAAACTTTAGCAATGAAGGCTGGAAACTTTAGCAACGAAGGCTGCAAATATTAGTCAATAAAGGCTGAATTTTTTTTCTTGATAATGGCAATGAAGGCCGATAAAAAAATGAAGATTCCTAAGGTTTCAGTGCTTTGATACTACCTGGAGAAAAAAACTGTATTATCCTTTATCAGTAGTACAAACTAAATTATAATCTAGCATTGCAAAGAAAGCCTGAAAAATAAAGCTTTCAATCTCTATAAATCAGAGATTACACCTATTAATTGCTAAAGATTTGGGATTACATCTACCACTCATAAATACAAACTTTTTACAGCTATAAACAAATTAGTATATTCTAATATAGGAATATTGAATATTTCCAACATTAACCATTCTCAAGGGATGGATTTATATATCTATCGAGGAAAATAAATGAATAGAAAGTTCACTTTGCCTGATATGTGCTTATGAATATGCAAATGTGCCTTTATTACCACCTTCTCTCCCTCTTACTCACCTTCTATACAGCTTTCTCTTCCTGTTACCTTCACACCGTCCACAGCCTGCCACCATCCACAGCCAACCCCACACCTACCACCACACCCAACCCTTAATACAGTGACATTTACCACTGACCATCCCAACCTTCACCAGCACCCACATGTTTTTCTCATCTCCTTTTTATTATTTTTCTTTTATTGTTTTCCTGACTGCTCATTTTTTAATAGTCACTGGGTGAGTGATGTATGGTCTTAGAATCTGACTTTCAGTGGTAAAGTGAAGGAGCTCTTGTTGTGATATGAAGGTGAGAAGATGAGGAGTAAACCCTTCTCTTTTTCTATTTTCTAATTGAGTTGGCCTGCCTTTATGGGTGGAAATGGAAAATTAAATAGACTCGAGGCCTGAAATAAAGTTATCTCAGCCATCTAATGTGAAATGGAGAGAGTAAATGGCAGGATGGTTCATTTATGTCTTCAATAACTTACAATATGCACCTTTGTTTTGTTGAAATATATCCATTGATAAAATCCCTATAGCTTACTTTTGGCATTGATGCTGCTGAAGCAATAAAATGTACTATATGGTCTGCAGGTTTTGAAGTTTTTGATGGAAAGGAATAGTACCAGTACACTTCATGGACAGGTTACTATTGGAACCCTTATTCTTCAGGTCTGTAGCTTCTTCATGCTTATCTTTCATTTGTGTACTGAAAATCTTTGACCAAACTGCTATACTTGTGCCATATTGTTTCATGCAAATATACAAGAATGTCAATTCTATTTATTAATGTCTTTCTTCTTTCACTTTCACATAGTTATCTTTGCTTTTCAAAATTGTGAGATACCTCTGCTTGCCAGGATTGTGCTGTTGGTTTGCTATTTGCCCTGCTTCCAATTCTCAGTGGTACTTCTGGTGTTTTCCAAGGAATGGTTTCCATGACAAAATTGTAAGTCAACTGACCTTAAAGAAGTGGCTTTTGGTATTGTAATTCAAATTCAGTAATGATGCTATTGTGCTCTACTTTTTGGTAATAATAAAAAGTTTTTGTGCACCAAAGCTGAAAATTGCTATAAATATTTTACACGAGTTTTTCCCCCAATTTTTTTGTTTCACTTGGGAAGATATTAATTTCCCTTCATCATTTCTATCACAAGTGATAGCGTAATAGTTGTCAGCTTACTAAGAGAATCACAAAGCCTGTCATTGTAAAATTGCTATAAATTTGTGAACTTTCCAATGCGATTGGTGTGCCTCGTGGGCATGAATCTTCTTCAGCAGGGCTATTGAAAAACTATGCACTTGCCAAATTTAACTGGCATTATAATTTTGTATAATTACTTGTAACATATTAAGTTGTTTTAGAAATAACAGGAATAATCTATTGTTGGAAGATTTGATAGAGTTGACACTGTCTAGCTTTAATCATCTCTATTTACTGGCCATTATTCTCTGTAATTAATGTGTACAGATGTAACATTTATTCCCTTGTAAGATACTAGAATTATGGTGTCCATAGGTTGTCCTAATTCAATTAATCTCTATCTACATATAGCCTACTATTACTGACTGAAGCGATGCATATAAATCAGTCTTTTCTCCTAGAAAAAACTTCATGGTATCAGAACTGGTTAATTTAAACTAAAAGCAGTTCATGTCTGTCCTTATTGGTGTTTTTTTTCTTTTCTTTTTTTTTAAATGAAGCACCATCACGGCCGGTGTGTTTTTTAGGCTCCACCATGACAAGATGGAGAGGGTTAGGATTCCCCTAACATGATGTCAATGAAAATATTTGAATACAACGGAGGGGGGCATGTACCTAACCTCCCGTCAAATGAATAAAATCGAAAGCATTAAATGATGAGGTACTACCTCCTGTACAAATGTGAAACAACAAAAAAAGCTTAAAAGGCCTCTAAAAGTGGAAGGCCATTTCTGACAATATGCATTAGGGTTGAAGTCGTCAAGGCAAGTCAAGAGGAACATACTCCTAATAGCAACATTGCTCCTATCCCTTTGTAGTTCCCCCACAATAGATATGAGAAACAACGTCACGATCGAAGGAGACTAGGTGCCTGATTTATATGAAGGTGGTCTGAATAGACCACAGACTTCCTCCAAGTGTGATGCAATGAACCTCAACAGAAGAATTTGCTTTCACCCATAATCCTAAGAGACCAAGTCGATGCACAAGAAATATCCCATCAAGAATGTTCCGCAGCTCAGTCTCGAATATAGGACAAATACCATAGGATGAGAATGCATCGTCCAGAGTGATCTTCGAATGATACCTCACCACTAGCAAATTATCCCTGACTGACTGTGAGGACTCGAATCCCTGACAATTTGTGTGTCACAAAATAAAATTCGATTTTTTTTTTTCATATGGACTTAAATAGTAACAAGAAACGGTTTTACTCATTAAGTAAATAAAAAAAAAGTTTTAACTTCAATAATTAATTGCGAAATCTTAATACTAAAAAAACAATGCATTGACATAAAACATAGCCTACATAATGTCTAAAAACATGAAATTTAAAAGTTATATTTCAAATACAATATAATTTATTAATTCTAACCCGTTGCCATCTTCACGTTGACTGCCTCGAACCATCAATTGCCTGAAAGAGAGAAATATCATAGTGTGAGATTTATAAAATCCCCATAAGTACGCCATGAATTATTATCATGTATAACTTAAAGGAGCATAATAATCATAATCAACATAATGGAGATATAAGAATTTTACCGAATATAGGTGGTAAGAATTCTCATGTGTAGCGCTACTAAACTCCGGTCTCCTTAACATAATCATAATCATATTGTATCATATGAGACCCATAATAATTTTCTTGAAACATAATAATAATCCAAAGATAGGTAGCGTACTTATTGTGAAATGTAAAAGAAAAAGTAATAGAGATCGAATAAAATTGCTTAATCCCTCTTACCATTTCCACCTCGGCTATGTGCGTGTATGTGTATATTATTTGGACTAAAAAATAGTAGTGTGGGGTAGCATGTGAATGTGAATGAGGGACTCAAATAGGACAAGATTAGACGTGCATCATTAAGGAAAAATCCATGATGATGAAAAGGCTATTAATTCTATCAGTGAAAATCGTTCCTTGAAATTTGTGAAATGAGCTAGAATCTCCCTCATTCCTCACGTGAATACTACATTCTATATACACATGCACTTATACTACACATTACCATATGTTTGGTCAATCATGAATGTAACAAAAAACATATATCAAGGATTTTTATATAAGGGTTTGACCAAGCATTTAACCTTTTTTTAAAGAGCAAAATTTGTGGGAATTATCATTTATACTAAGTTTGCTACAAGGTCCTAGAAGGTGGTTTAACCCTCAAATGAACCCTTAAATTTTCAATTCTCATAATTAGACCTAAAAATCCGGGTGCGGGTGTTATAATCTACCTTCCTAAAAAAAATTTCGTCCTCGAAATTTACCTTGAAATTCATCGAAAAGTTGTGGATACTTGGCCCATATATCCACCTCTCGCTCCTATGTGGCCTCTTCAACCGAGTGATTACGCCACTGTACTTTCACTAGCGGAATCACTTTGTTCCGGAGGGTTTGGAATTTCTTATTTACAATTTTTATTGGTACTTCTTCGTAACTCCAATATCGCTGTAATTCAATAGACCGATGGTTGACCACATGACTCGGATCAGGGATGTACTTGCTAAACATTGACACATGGAAGATGTCATGTACAACTGAAAGTTCTGGTAGTAGCTCTAACTGATATGCGATGTTCCCGATACGTTGCAAGATCTCCAGGGCCAATAAATCTTTGTTGCAACTTACCTTTCTTGCCAAAACGTAGCATTCCTTTCATTGGTGCCACTTTGAGAAATACGTTATCACCAATTGAAAACTCTAGACCCTTTCTCTTTCTACCTGCTTAACTCTTTTGTCTATCTTGGGCAATTTTCATGTGACGTGAATTTTGTCAATTGCATGCACCGTCCGCTCAATAATCTCTGGCCTCAGTCTTTCGCTCATCGATTTCGTCCCAATGAACTGGTGATCTACACTTTCTCCCATACAATGCCTTGAATGGTGCCGTGTCAATTGAAGTGTGGTAACTATTGTTGTATAAGAGCTCAACTAATGGTAAATGCTTCTCCCATTGTCCCCCCAAACTCGAGTATACATGTTCGAAGCATGTCCTCCAATGATCGCTCATATTGCCCATCCGTCTGAGGATGGAATATCGTACTAAACTATAGTTTAGTTCCCATAGCTCGGTGTAGACTTTTCCAAAAGTTCGATGCAAACCTTGGACATCTATCCGATACAATAGAAACAAACACATCATGTTATCTTACTATGTCATTCACATATAATTGAATGCTTTATCTTCAGCTATGGTGAAGTCCTTCCGCTTTTCTGAGTTAATCTCAGACTTGATACATTCAAGAGATTGGTCACCCTTTTGATATCTTTTAATTTTGTCATGGAGTGTGGGTCGGATAGAGATGCTACTTGAGCGACTACACTTGGCTGAGTGGTGACAACCTCGAGATTTAATCTCTCAAATTCTCTACATGGTGGTTCCTGCGTAGTCAACATAGTTAATTGACTTGCCGTTTTCCAACTTAAGGCATCAGCTACCACATTCGTCTTGCCTAGGTGATAATGAATTTCACAATCATAATCCTTTACTAACTCAAGCCACTTTCTTTGTCTCGTATCCAACTCTTGGGTGAAGATGTACGTGAGGCTTTTGTGGTCCGTATAAATGTCACATTTACCTCCGTAAAGATAATGCCTTCAAATCTTTAATGCATGGACCGCCGCGGCAAGTTCTAGGTCGTGCGTGGGTTAGTTTTGTTCATGTAGCTTTAATTGTCTCGATGCATAGGCAATTACTTTGCTGTACTGCATTAAGATACATTCCAAACCTTGCTTCGAAGCATCACTATAGATCACAAAACCACCCGACCCATTGGGTATGGTTAACACTGGAGCGTTCACCAACTTCTGTTTTAATTCTTCAAAGCTCTATTCACACCTCTGTCCAGTCAAACTTTACACCCTTCGTGTTAACTGTGTCAATGGTCCTGATATTTTGGAGAATCCTTCAATGAACCTCCGATAATATCTTGTTAAACCTAAGAAACTGCGAATTTCTCCTACATTGGTTCTTGACCAATTCAACATTGCATCCACTTTACTAGGATCCACCTTTATCCCTCGGGTCGTGACAATATGTCCAATGAATGCTACTCGCTCCAGCCAAAACTCACATTTTTTGAACTTGGCAATTGGCATAGAGCTTCTCCTTCAAATCCTCCAACACAATCCTTAAATGCTCATCATTACTTCTTGAGTAGATCATGATTTCATCCATGAACACGATAACAAACTGATCCAAATACTTGTAGAAAACGCGGTTCATCAAATCCATAGACTCCAGGAGCATTAGTTAGCCCAAATGGCATAACTAAGAACTCGTAATGTCCGTACCATTCTAAAAGCGGTCTTAGAGATATCACTGGCTTTGATTCTCAATTGATGATGACCAGATCTTGGAAAACACCACCGGTGTAGAAACCGAAATCAACGGCCTCTGTAAAGAAAGGTGATAATCTAATAGACCTGCCATATGATCCACTGAGGCTCCATAGCTATATCTCGGTGATTTACATATTTCTTCGTAGTCCATAATAATTGAAGGATGAGCAAAGGAATGATAGTGCGAATGTTGCCACTCTGAACAAATTGGCCTAAGAACTGCCAGCTTTGAAGGCAGTATTGAATACCCTCATCCTGTCGAAGCGAGACCTAAAATATGTCAGAGAAATGGTATCAAGCCTGTTTTGAAATTTTGCTACCTATGAATAAGTGCGAAATGATCACAATCACCGAACAACGATGACATTGGGATGCTAGATAACACCCAATTCGTTGCTGAATCACAACGTCAACTGCGAGTAGTCCCTACCACAATCGCCGACAAAAGAAGGAGATCTTCTGAGGAATATTAGAGCTTCAAATCATGCGATAGACATCCTGGGGCATGCGGCATGAGCAAACAAGCTCCCAATCCTGATGATTAAGTTTTCCCATTCCGGCTTTAATTGATATTGACAATGTGACAAATCACTGAATTTGAACTCTGTTTGTATGTCTTCCAAGTTCCAACTAGATATTTGTCCAAAATGAGATCCCTACTCTCCAGAATTAGCCCACAAAACTGAATGGTATGAACTTCGTGGAGTAATCTTAATCAGCCAAAATATTTTAAAGAGTGAAGGAAGATATGGTATATTTTGGGGACTGTACAAGGTGCAAAGGAAGACAATCTTAAGTTCAAAACTTGGGATGTAGAGAACTCCACTGTTACGTCCTGGCTTGCAAGTGTCATCTTGGCAACTAAGAACAGCATCCACTTCATCTTGAACACTATCAAGTCGAGACACTAATTGCATTTGGTAATCTAACTGTAATCACTCTTGAGATAGCAGCTTGATGAACACTGGAATTTTGAACTGCAAACCAAAAAATATGCAAAATCACTCTTGATATCTTCCGTAGTATTTGTGGACAATGAATATCTTTGTCTACTCTCATGGCCACCTCACACACTAGAAAATTGTAAGCTTCCTCCCCCACCACTTTGCATAATTTCTCACTTAATGCTTCACTTGAATGTTATTCCCAGGGCCTTCCTCGATAGGTATGATCCCATCCTTTTAAAATAAGAGAGAGAGAGAGAGGCAGGTTGTAGCCTGTAGGCTAGCTTTAGAATGAGAATCTTTGACGTAGATCCTTCCTTATATTTAGCAATCAATTGAATCCTGACAGACTTAGCTTGAAGCATGGTTCATATTGGATATGCATACCCTTACTTGTTAGCACTTCAATTTTCAAAATGGATGTTTAGAACTAATAAGATAGAAAGGACTTTTCTCCAATGTTTTAAAAATTGACTCGAAAAAGAGAAAGGGTCAAAAGGTTGAACCGGAGTTGAATTGAGATCGAACCGGTGATTTTTTTTTTTTTAAAAAAAATATACATTTACAAAAATTAAAAAAATCTACATTTAAAAAATTTAAAAAATATACATTAGCATAAATTGAACCGGTTAAACAAGGAACGGGTCACGAATTTTCCAAAAACCAACCGGTTTAATGGGTTTTGGAGCGGGTTTTTAATTAAGAGATTTTATAAGTCTAACTGGACCGGTTTTGGTCCCGGTTCGCAGGTTTCCCAGTTGATCCGGGTTTTACAACATTGTTTTTATCTCTTGGTTAACATTGCTTTGGTTTCACCCTATCTTACTGGACTGCAGAAATTGAGGAAGTAGTTTTGAGAACCTACTGGAAGGTAGGCTAGTGGACAACCTTCCACACTATTATAAAGAAGCTTGGTCTGATGTAATTTCTTACAGTTTTAGTGCATATTGACCTAATCTGTTACCTATATAAGGAGGTTGTAGTTGAGATCATTTTATGAGCAATTTTCTCATTGTAAATAGTCTAATAGATGAAGTCAGCTGCAGACAATGTGAAAAATCCTCGTAGTATCCTTTTTCTAGTAACAGTACTTTTAGAGGTAAAAGGTAAGGGAAAATCCCTCAGGCATGGGAAAATGTAAGTGTATGGATTTTCTACATTTTTAAATTTAACTTACATGTATAGAAATTGAAGTAAATAGAAAAGAAAAGAAACAGATCAAAAGAAATAAATTTTGTTTCGATATATGAACTAGTGCCCAAAAACCTACAATGGAAACCCACTATTATCCCAGTATGAAACAATAGATAAATGGAAACACAAAAAATTACAAAAAAAGAAACAAGTTGTTAATGGACTTTTGTTTTGTTTTTCTTTGTTCTTACTCCCCCAAGTATTTTGAGCCTACCTACCAATGTCGTTTCCGAGTAAGTCCTAGTTTCTCTGGATATTCTAAGGTGTACTCCTCAATTGTTTTCAGCATGGTTCTTTTTTAATCTTATTTTTTTTTAAGAATATTTACCAAAAAGAAAAAAAAAATTAAAGAAAAACTATTTGGCCCAAGAGAACATCATCAGGTCTGACATTTTCTGCACAGCCCCACGTGACCTGGCAAAAAATGTGTCGGTCTCTAGGTGGTCGCTGCAGGGCCCGCAAAGGCTACCCTACCTAGGCTGACCTGTTGGACACCTCTATTCAGAGTTCTAGAAGCAAAGCTTGACCACTGAAGGCATATGTGTTGAGGAACAAATGCTTCTCCTATTGCCTAGAGGCATTTTTCCATTGTTTGCGCAGATGAGCCTCGATGAGATTCTCAGAAAGGTCTTTTGTAATAATGTTTCTTAGTGAACTCACCATCTCTTTGCATGAATGTGAGCTTCATTGAACCGAGCCATGTAAAATTGCTGGATGTTTATCTTTGTTCTTTTTTCTTTTATTAATCTGATATTCCGTGGTTTGTCATAAGTAAAACAAGAGAAAGCCCTTAAAAGAGTTAACATAAATTATTTCTATATCCTGATAACAATAATGAAATTATGGCTAAATAATGATTTGTGATTTCCACAATTCACTGGAGGTTTGAATACATATCTAAGAAGTTTCAATATATGGCGTTTTAGTAAATAAACATAACTAATAATCAGAAGCTGCTTAGTGATACTAATTAGGCATTCATTTTTTGTAAGCTCAGTGGGGTCATTTGTGATAGTGACTAAAAGATTTTATCGCATCTAAGCAAATGCCTTGCTTTCTTGAAAATTAGTGGGGTCAATTGATCCCTCCAGCTTTAACCTGGCTCTGCCCTTTTGCGTGGAGTATAAATGCTCCTTATAACCATTGTTATCCTCAATCTCACGCAATCTTGCTTGAGGACATTGAATTGGATTACCGTTTATCTCTTGGTTTACCCATATTCCATTTTTGGAATTTGTTGGACAGGCTAGGGCTTTATATTACTGGATACTGTTTATGCTGAAATGTGCTACATAAATGGAGATTGAAAAGTTAACTAAATGATGCAAATTGGAAAGTATATTTTAGGCATAAAAGAAATTAAAATCATTTAGATTAGTATTTTCCGTTATTGCACTTGATTGATTTTGGTAAATTAAATTTGTAAAAGGAAATCCTAATTTTCATTAGTAGTTATAATTTTCCTTATTAGTCGTTATTTAGAACCTATATAAAGAGGCTCCTTGATTGTAATAACGCAAACTTGAATGTTGAATAAAAACTACTATCTTCCTCTCATTTTTCTCTTCCTACTTTCTTCTTCTTAATTGTTCTTGTTCGTTGCAATTGGCATCACTAAGTTATTATTAATCTTTAAGATCTATGAACTAATTACTGAACTTCTGGCCTAGGAATTTAAGACTGCATATTTTGCTTCCTGTTTATGCATATAACACTGCACTTCCTGGTCAAAGATCTATTTTACAATCTATTTTACTATTGTTTGTTTGCAGGTTGGTGATATTAATTGCATTTTTGGCCGTTCTTTCTATACTATCTCGCACTTGTATACCTTGGTTCTTTAAGTTGATGATTAGGCTCTCCTCACAGGTGATTTTTTGTCTGATCTAACGAGACGTGCACTTTGTTTCTTATATTTGACTTTGTTTCTCTGAAATCTTGCAGACTAATGAACTCTATCAATTGGCATCTGTGGCTTTCTGCTTGATTGTTGCTTGGGTTGGTCTTATTTTTAATTTCTTTCTCAGTTTTAAGCCTAATCGACATTGCAAGCATACACTTTCCTGCATACGTTTATTGTTGTGTGTGTTAAACATGAATCATTGTCTCATATCAGTGTAGTGATAAGTTGGGCCTGAGCCTAGAATTGGGTTCCTTTGCTGCTGGAGTGATGATATCAACAACTGACCTTGCTCAGCATACACTTGAACAGGTAAGCTTCCATTGTGGCGTTTTTCTGTTTCTCTAAGCCAAAGATCCTTTCTCACCCTTCCACTGCTCCTCTTTTTTCACATACATACATTCCAATCAACTTCATGAATAAGTATGTGTGTGTGTGTATTTATATATATGTCTGTGCATGTGTCCATTCTCTGACGTTCTCTCTCAGTGTTTGTGTTGTTTATCTTGGTGTTTTCAAAACCGGAATGGACTGGCTGGTTCTACCAGGAATTGATAACCGGTCCAGTTTTAGCTTAAAAACCAGAAAGATAGAAACTGGTATAAAATTTGGCAATCCATCCTGTTTAACTGGGAATGGGTGACTTTGAGGCAGTTTTACTGAGTTTTCTGGTTGGTTTTGAACCCAAAAAAAAAAAGAAAAAAAAAAACGTATTGAGGGGTAGAAGAACAGCCTGCCACTGGTGTTTATCCCGTTTCTCCTATTTCTGATATGCCCAAGGCTCGCCTCTGTTGAAGGAGCAGAAGGTGGTTATCCAAAAGTCCGAAAATAGAGAAGGTATCAATAATTCTGAAACAAAAAGCTGTAGGAATAGTAGGAAGGAAGAAACATTTAGTTTTTCTAATAAGTAGCCCATTTAGTTTTATATATAGGTTATAGCTTCATTTGGGCACATTTGATTTTTTATTTTATATTTAGAAAATTTTGTACACTTGTTCCTTAGAATTATGATTAAAGTTGTACAGATATGTGGTCTCTCAGATGTTTGTCTAAGCTGTATGCAAGTGCTTTATGTTTTTATATATATTTATCTACCGTGTTATAACTTTCTCCTCCCTATACACCTTGTATGTTTCCTCTTATATGGAGGTATTTTCTTGTAGGTGGAGCCCATCCGGAACTTTTTTGCTGCTCTTTTCCTCGCCAGTATTGGAATGCTTATTCATGCTCATTTTCTTTGGAATCACATTGATATTTTACTGGCAGCTGTTATATTGGTGATTATCGTGAAAACCGTTGTGGTTACCTTAGTTGTCAAGGGATTTGGCTACACAAACAAGACTTCTGTTCTTGTGAGTACTTGCCTGGTCCTCATTTTGATGTTTTTTCTTTGATATATTTTACAAGCAAATCTTGGCTGTATGTCTGCATAGGTTGGCATGTCGCTTGCACAAATTGGAGAGTTCGCTTTCGTTCTCCTTAGTCGGGCTTCAAATCTTCATCTAATTGAGGTATGGTTTTCATTCATGTTCCATTTTATGTTCCATTTTAATCGATCTCAATGAGGCTCCTTACATTGCATTTGGGTGATTTTTTTTTTTCATGGTAATGAATGAAGAATTGCTTAACTTAATCTATTTATATTCTTTCTTCTGGGGATCGAAATGGACAATTAACAGAAGGTAATGACTTATGCAGGGTAAATTGTATGTGCTGCTTCTTGGGACGACAGCTCTTAGCCTGGTATGCTAGAATTTATAATGTACATCAAGTAATACCTAAGTTTCAATTGTATCCTGAGAGGATGGTCATAGGCGTTTGTATTTGGGTCTAACTGCTGGTGACAAATCATTATTACTATTACATTGTTGTTTTACCAATGAAAATACCTTGTCAAAATTATTTCCACAAGCAAACAATTGCTAAATTGGTTTTAAAAAACATCAGAGCCCGTAGTGCTAGCAATTGTGAAAATTGTTTATTCGTTCAAGAATTCTGCTGGGAGTTTCGGCATTGCTTCTGTCAAATTCCATGGTCATGGTTTTAAAAAACATCAGAGCCCGCAGCGCTAGCAATTGTGAAAATTCTTTATACCTTCAAGAATTCTGCTGGGAGTTTCGGCATTGCTTCTGTCAAATTCCATGGTCTATAACATGGGACAAAGATGGCGAAATGTGGGTTTGTTGTTCTAGGATAGTATGCAAATGGACATAAGTTAAATGGTTGATGACCAAAAATTGATCAACATTAAATGGGAAACTTACACGCACATTTGAATCGGTTTGAGTTAGATCTTGCCGTTGGTGTAATAATGTCAGAAATTCTTAACGCATCGTATTTTTTTGTTCCAGACATCAGAACACACATGATAACAACATGCCATTTGTTGTCTTTTGTATTCTGTCGTAAAATTTTAATTAGTCGACATGTAGTTGCAACGTATTCGTGCGTGTTATTATTGAAGCATGCTCATGAAGCAATTACACAGGTAACTACTCCATTAATTTTCAAGCTGATACCGGCTGTCGTACACCTTGGAGTGTTATTGCGGTGGTTTTCTCCTAACTCGTCCAATGAGGTAACCTCTTATCTTTAATTTAAGACATTTTCTAAAATTTTGTTGTAGAATCTGTACATTGTATCTTGGTTTTCCAAGTATGCATCATCAATGAGTTTTGGGTTTGTTGAATATGGTTTATCATCCCAGATCGGATATAAAGAAGATATTGTGCGTGCAGACAGTGCTAAGCGTATTACTTTGATGGTCCAAGGCCCTCGTGATTCATGATAATAAATTACAATATGAACCAGAAATTACAAATATGAGACTTGACCTGATGGGATTCTTATGCTCTGGGGGACAGGTGAATAAGAGTGCAAAGGAGGTTGACTAAGTGACACAGAAAAGTTTTAACCATGTTGTGAAGCTCCTCATTCGCCACCAACATATATGAGTCAGTGGATACATCAAAATTAAGATCCTGGAATACAGCAAGTGTAAATATATATACTGACATCTTTTGCATTTAGTCCAATTTGATGCTGCTGTGAAGAGAGATTACTCTATATCACAGAGAGATTCGTTCAAAACATTATCCTCCCTTATGCACCAATAGATACAGTAACCTGATTCCCTTCTCATACACTTCTAGTTGAAAAGTAGAGACGTTCAGGTTGGATTGAGTATACATTTCTGTATAAAGATACGGCAGCATGTTAGTGTCTTCATTTATTCTCTTTATAACCTGTATTTCTTGGTATCTGCTTTATATTTCCGTGTGGTATAGATTTGTTACATAGCATGGCAGTCGTGGTAACTGGTTGGCGCAGTTCCAAGATGGTGACTTGGGACTTGAACCTGCGCTATCGACCAATCCATTACTATTGAAGATGTATTCTCGTTTATCACCAATCCGTGCTGGGTTACCTTCCAGGACTAGTCGAATTGTTCTTTTCGTAGCTTCTTTGGGCACTACTTTAAGCATCCCAAAGAAGCTACTTTTGAGCTAAGCCAAACATGGTCTTATCGACTTTGTGGAGGGTTGGGATGGGGGTGAGAGCAAGCCAGTGAGTGGGAACCAAAAGTCGAAATGGGAGGAGAGTTGCTTGGTTGGTGGTGGAAGGAGGCTGAGATAAAAAGGAGATATTTTTATTGTTTGTTTATTTGAAATAGTAAATTCCAAAAGCACTGCTAGTTTATGAAGAAGCATTTAATGGATTTTTTGTGCCTCGTCAACGTCGTTATTATCATAGCGGCTCAAAAGGTTGTCGCCTCAGGCCCAGCTCCTTAGGGGAACCAATTTTTTTTTTTTTCCTTCTTTATTTTAAAAACTCATTATCGTTTATACTCGTTCACCCGTGTTTGACTGCTCCAAACAATGATGCTTCTTCAATAATGATATCGTAAATAGTGGAATTAGTGTCTGGTTTTGGAATATTTCTTCCATTGTATAACACTCATTCGGTATATATTTATGTATCATTACACGCATCTTTTGATCGTTTATTAACCCTAGTTTTTTTTAATTGCATTGATTGATAGATTTTATATATTTAATTGATCACTATAGAGTTTTCTCTAAATTCAATTATATTTTCTTTTAGTATTCTGTTGATCGGATCATTGATTTGTGTGGGATTGAATTTATTTTCTTGATCTATAATCCGTTATTAATTAATGTGAATGTGTGCCTCTATGGAGTAATTGGATGCAATATATGGTTAAATATGATATAATTTAATTTTTTCATTTTATTGTTACACTATGAAAATATTTATGACCTTAGATAAAATATCGATATTGTTGTTGCAATAATAAGTTTTATTTATTTATTTATTTGTCTCTAGAGACCGAGCCTTGTGCAAGTGAGAAAGTATGTAAAATTTAACATTTTTTGCATATAAGAAGTTTATTTCCTATTTCATGTGAAATTGAATTCATTATGAGTGCGAAGTGTATTTAACTTACACGTAATGGAATGAAATCTTCTCCCACTATAGCTAAGTTAGAAACATTGATCATCACTGATTATTTTTTTCCTTTCCTTTTAATAGATTGTTTGGACACTTTTTTTCCACAGATTTGCATTCATAGATATCCTTTTAACCATATTGTAGAATAGAAATAAAAATATTGGTTTGATTTTGTACTTGTAGAATGGGATATTTAGGAAAGTAGCTAGATGTCAAACAAGTCAAATATCATATCAATTACAATTGCATCAACCAAAAGAAGTTTATTCAACTTGAAATTAATTAAGATTTATATTCGATCAACTTTGTCGCAGCAAAGATTGAATGGATCGACCATGTTATTTATTGAAAAAGTAATAGTTGAACAACTCGACTATTCAAAATTGATTAATATTTTTGTTTTTAAGACTGCATGACGAGTTGTATTTAGTGATCGTTTAAAATATTTTCGCATTGTTATTAGATTGTAATATATATTGTTTGAATATTTCATTTTGTTATTTTATTATTGATTTTAAGTTAATAAATTTTAGTTCCATAAAACTCT